>CAJHQQ010000649.1:0-158977 GCA_905132885.1 Moricandia moricandioides | reverse complement strand
TATGATTGTCCAAATAAAAATCCTCTAAAAAAGAACGCCACATAGAGCTCAACTAGCTGAAGAAAAAATATTGTTTAGAGACGAACATTATGGAGGATTTAATCATTAATGATCATTTCCTCTGTTCTATTAACTAAGAGCATCATTATTGCAGTTTCTTAAGGGGGGTTTTAAGCAAAATTACAGATTTAATTAAATGAAAAGTAATTAATTGTTGGGTAACCGGCTCTTAATTGAGCAGTTTAGGGACCGATTTTAAGGGGGATTATTAAGACACGTGTCATCACAGAAGGCAACATATTTTTTTTTATTTTCTTTCTTTATTTTCTTTTATTTCTTTTCGTTATTTGGTTTCTCTAATTTTCTCCTTTTTCTCTGTGAAAAGCATCGAAGCCTTTTGCGTAGCCGTCGCCGTCGCCCGTCGAAGCCTTCCGTCGCCGTCGAAGCCTTCCGTTGCCGTAGCAGATTTGATCCTCTCGTCCTCCGTCTTCTTAGATAGCTTCTCCGGTAAATTGGAGATCCCATCGAGCTCGTCGATGATTACTTTCAAAGAGAGCTTGAACACGATCTCTGGATCTGTTGAGTTGGAAGATGGAAGCTTTGAGATACTGTAGAAGCAAGATTCAGGGTAACGTATCACGCTGCAAATGGTTTTAAGCGATGTGGATGGTGTTAGCTCGGGAGGTGAACTCGGTGTCGGCTCGGAGGAGTTCTTGTTCTTGTTGTGGACCACCGGTGCCGACCACCGCGGCGATTATTACCGTGATTAGGATTACGCCGGAGATGGTTAGTAGAATCAGACGTTTTCTTGTCTTTTTCTTCAGTGCTAGATCTTGAGCTTCGTCTACTTTTCCATATACTTTGAAGGACTTCAAAGAATCCATAAATCAAAAGCTCCTTTCTTTGGTTTCTGACTTCTTAGAGCATGATTAACCGGAGTCTCTTAAGGTAGAGTTCTTAGCTATTCTAAGAGACGTATCTTAGCTTTTAACTAAGAAAACCTAAGAGCCGTCTCTTAAATAAGAACCATAAGAGCCGTCTCTTAGCGGGAAAAATGTAAAAAAAAAAAAAAATTAAAAAGACAAATTTTACGTTAAGAACCCCACCTTAAGAAACCCGGGTTAATCATGGCCTTACAAAGAAACTCCCAATGGAGCACAAAATTTATGGGTTTATTAAATAAATTTTTTAACTAATTTTTATTATTAAACAAGTCATTAAGAAACCCATATGAGGTTATGTGGATAATGATGCTCTAATGAGTAAAAATAAAACTCTTATAAAAACATGAGATTCTCTACCAGACTAGAGGATACAGACTTTACATAATATTCCCTCTTACTCTCTGGGATTCCTTGTATATTAATTATTTTCGCACTATTCGTCTTCATATCGTAGCAGGGAAGGCTAGATACTGATGCATGCAAAGATTGTGGTGCAAATATAATCTCCCCTGTGTCAGTTTCAATGCTGCGAAACTTTCCATGCCAATGAAAAGGTAGGAACGTTGTAGGCAAAACAAAAGTCTTCTTAAACCATTCCTCCGTAGCAGCATCTACTAGAACACACAATTTAACTACGTTCTTTTTAAAGAAGATGACAGCTAACATACCCTCGTAGCTTATCAATTTTGAAGACTTATTACGCAGCAAAGCACTAGGTCCTTTGATGGGATGAAGCTTTTCGGACCTAACATCAAAACTAATGATTCCCATCTTTGTGTCATACAAAGATTGATAATACAAAACACCACTGATACACAGCTCTTGTCCGATACGAGCATGAGGAACAATGTTGTTTTCTATCATCCTCCAAGAATTATCTTTTCCCACGGTCAAAACCCTAAACTCCTTCACATTGCGCTTACCTCTAATGATGCACAACACTTTATAATCATTGTCGATGGGATCATAGCCCAAGTAGTAATGTATGTGTCTTCTCCATGTATCGATCTCAGGCAAGGTAATGGACCGTCTAGTGCACGGGTTATATATAACAAGTTTAGTAGTGGACTGTTCATAGCAAATCAAACCGTGAACAGAAGGAGAAACGGTGGTCCACTGTGGGGAGTGGCAAGTCACGTGGAAATTAGTAAGAGAATATGATTCATGCGTGTTTTGGGAAAGAACCGATGAGATATCTAAACTTGAAAATACATGTCTGAATAAGAAGAGGAGACCTTTCGGTCTAGTCAAAGACACGTTCAGGAATAACTTCATAAAATCTCGACTTCGGATGGTGGAAGCCCATAGCTTAGATACGGAGAGGAACCTGATTAGGGTTTTAACCGGCAACCGTTTGAGTATCTCCATCGTGAGATCAAGCGGAAGTAAGCTTCATCCTCTGTGTTTCCATGACGAGAGAAGAAACGAATGAAAACCTTTTTTTTTCTTATGCTTTTGTCTCCTTCGTGTATAAATACAAGGGATTATTTGCTATCTAACCAAACTTGGAAGTGAAATTAAGTAGATGATACTGATTTTGACATAATAAAGAATCTAACATTTACACTTAAACTGAGCCGGTTATACCCTTCCTATTTGCAGTTACCCGGTAAAATATATCACAAATAATATATGGTCAGGAGTGACCGAAATTATCTCATATGAAAGAAGAAAAGACATCCACGTCACATGTTTATTGTGACGAATCAATATGCTAAGAACAAGAGCGAGAAGCTTTATTCGAAATCAAAGAACAACTATCTTATTAGAATTCACTTGAACACAAACAACCTGTTTCTGTTCAATCAGAATAATGCACCTTCACACACACGTGAATTGCAACTGACCAAATTCTAATCTTCTTAAAAAACCTTAGACTAAAGAAAACACACGTTCTTTCTTATTCTCCAAGAGCTCTGCAGAAGCGTTGCCTTTTTGTCTCTCCAAATCGTATCGTCTTTCATTGAAAAAGAAGTCTTTTATACCACGTTAAAACTTCCTATTCCTTGCTGTTATTTGATAAGCTTGAATCTCAAATCCATCCTTATCCCGTTGATTTCCTTATTTGAGTAGTTAAGCCCAAACCAATAAGTCTTTGACAAGTCACCTTAAAGATATTCATGTTTATGTTCAGCTTCACAAATTTTAGCTTTAACAATCTCCCCCTTTTTATGTGAATATGTCAACACAAGCAATCACAATGATAAAGACCCGTTTTTTCCAATCATGAAATGATACATAATCTAACATCCAAGAAAAAACATTCACTCCATAGTCTTAATACCATAACATACCACCAAACATCCTGAACCAAGTTATTATGTGCCAAAAGAAAAACATCCAAGCCGAGTACTCCAAGTTCATCCAAGCCGAGTACTACCACTATGACACATAACAAACAACTCCCCCTGAGAAAAACCAGCTCCCCCTGAGTAAGTGAACCAGCATAAATCTCTAGCCACTCTCAGGAGATTCATCCTCGGACCCACCGGTTGGTGAAGGTGACAAAATCCCTCCATAGAAAACCATATTCTCAGGAACATCAATATAGACTCCCCCTGCTTGTGTGCACAATTCCATAAAAACATAATAGCAAAAATTTCCAGGTATAGCTAGTATAGACCATACCTGTCAATCGCTTCTCAATCCGTTTAGACATACGTCTTAACTCAGCCAAATCTCCAGCCAGTGTGATCGGTTTTTCAACAACTGTCTTCTTAGACACACCTTGCTTACCATCGAGAACCATGTACAAGGGTGTCTTAGTAACATGATCCACTGGCGACGTAATATCACCATGTTGTGAATATAGCAACTGCCCAATAAGATTGGGAAATACAAGGTTGTGATCTTCAGGTGATGCTGCAACTTATAAAATCTGGTCATACACCATCTTGCCAAAGTCAAAATGACGCCCTTTATGACCTGTCGAAGCTGATATCTGAGCTTGAATCATAACTTATCCAGAAAACAGAACTTCAAACCATCTGAGATTACCAAACATAACTAACTTTCACACATTCTTTAGAGAGGAGAGACGATTATTGTGGAAATCTCTACGTCCTGAATATTCCTAACTCCCTCTCATAGTCAAAAATCGGTTAGGCACTACACACCCCAATCGACTTTTGTAGATTGACAAATGTGTTAAAATCAAGAGCCTTAGTGAAAATATCCGCTAATTGATTCTCTGTAGTAACATGTTTAATCTCAATGACTTTCTCCTCTACTAGCTCTCTAACAAAGTGATGTCTAATAGCAATGTGTTTGGTCTTAGAATGCTGAACATGATTTTTTGAAATATTGATCGCACTCATGTTATCGCAGTGTATCAAAATAGTGTCAGAGACCATACCATAATCTGCTAGCATAGATTTCATCCACAATAGTTGAGTACAGCAACTCCCTAGTGCGATATACTCAGCTTCTGCAGTTGAGAGTGAGACACAGTTTTGTTTTTTGCTATGCCAAGAAACCATGTTGTTCCCTAAGAAAAAGCATCCTCCAGATGTACTCCGACGATCATCAATACTACCTGCCCAATCTGCATCGCAGAAACCAGCTAGATTTGTGTTTGTATCCTTTGTGTAATATAAGCCAAGATTTGAGGTTCCTTTTACGTATTTAATAATACGTTTCACAGCAGCAAGATGAGTTGTTCGTGGTGAGGCTTGATATCTAGCGCATACACCTACGCTGTAGCACAAATCGGGTCTGCTTGCGGTTAGGTATAGCAAACTCCCAATCATAGCTCGATATAGTTTCTCATCAACCTTATCACCTTCTTCATCTTTGGAAAGTTTACTCGTCGTACTCATAGGTGTTTTGGCTTCCTTTGAGGTTTGCATTTCAAATCTTCCGACCAAGTTTCTTGCATAGGTACTTTGAGATACAAAGATTCCATCATGAAGTTGTTTAATTTGCAGTCCAAGAAAGTAGTTCAATTCTCCCACCATACTCATATCAAATTCATGTGTCATGTCGTGAACAAACCTATCCACAAGCTCATCTCTGGTTGCTCCAAATAGAATATCATCGACATATATTTGAACCACAAGTAATCCGATTTGCTCATTCTTGATAAAGAGTGTTTTATCGACACTTCCTCTCTTAAAATCCTTTTTGAGCAGAAATTGTGTAAGACGTTCATACCAGGCACGAGGAGCTTGTTTCAAACCATACAAGGCTCTCTTGAGCTTATAGACATGTTCTGGAAACTTAGGATCTTCAAACCCCTTAGGTTGTGAGACATATACTTCCTCCTGAAGTAATCCATTTAAGAATGCACTCTTAACATCCATCTGATAAAGCTTGATATTAAGTTTGCAAGCGATCCCAAGAAGCAGACGAATTGATTCCAGTCGTGCTACAGGAGCAAATGTTTCGTCAAAATCTATCCCTTCGATTTGACAATATCCTTGAGCAACAAGCCTGGACTTATTTCTTACTACATTGCCATCCTCATCTATTTTGTTTTTGAAAACCCATTTAGTTCCAACAATATTCACATCTTTAGGTTTAGGAACCAGTTCCCAGACATTATGACGCACGAACTGATCTAGTTCTTCATGACATGCTTCTGTCCAAAACTCGTCGTTTAAGGCTTCCACCACATTTCGTGGCTCTGTTAAAGACACAAAGCATGCTAGTTTGACCATCTCTTTAAAGTTTAGCTGAATTCTTCGTGTTCTTCTACCATCATTTACATCCCTTATTATATCATCCACAGAGTGGTTGCGATGGACTTGGAGTTCTGAAGAAGAGTCTTGTTCGTGTTCAACCTCGATTTCATCTTTGGACACATCACTGGTTTGGAGAAGAGTATCATTAGTATCTTGTCGAATTTCCTCTAAGATTCTTCCACTGTTGTCGTCAAATACAACATTTATTGCTTCTTGAATCATTTTGGTTGACTTGTTGTACACTCTGAAAGCCATACTGTGAGTAGAATACCCCAAAAACATACCTTCCTCACTTCTAGAGTCGAACTTTCCTAAGTTATCCTTGTCGTTAAGAATATAACAAACACACCCAAAGACGTGTAGATGGCTCAAATTAGGCGTCTTCCCTCTCCATATTTCATATGGTGTCGTTTTTGTGCCGGGTTTAACATAAACTCGGTTGATGATATAACACGCAGTGCTTATAGCTTCAGCCCAGAACTTGGTTGGTACCTTATTATAGTGTATCATAGCTCGTGCCATCTCCTGGAGTGTGCGGTTTTTCCTTTCAACTATACCATTTTGCTGAGGAGTCCGGGGGGCTGAGAATTGATGCCTAATTCCTTGAGTGTTACAAAACCGTTCAAAAGCTTCATTTTGAAATTCACCACCATGATCACTTCTGATCTGTGTAATAGGTCCTTTTTCATTTGACAACTGCAAGGCCAAAATTCGAAAGCTTTCAAGTGTCTCAGATTTTTCTCTTAAAAATCTTACCCACGTAAATCTTGAGTAGTCATCGACGAGAACAAATATATATCTTTTTCCAGCAATGCTTTCAGTCTGTATTGGTCCCATTAAGTCCATATGCACTAACTCGAGAAGCCGTTTTGAAGCGATTTCCTTAACTTGTTTATGTTGAACCTTGATTTGTTTGCCTTGACAGCATGCTTTACACACAAATGTTATGTCATTATCCAGTTTAGGAACACCTCTTACCACATTGGCTTTGATGATTCTCTTCATGCCATTGACATTCATGTGTCCCAAACGCTTGTGCCAAAGATCAAGCAGAGACTCTTTAGCAGATAGACATTGATCAGAAATCTTCCACATATAGCAGTTATTTACTGATCTTTCACCTAACAGAGCAACTGTTCCATTCTCATCGACAGCTTGACATTCTGATTTAGAGAATGTTACTTTCAATCCTTCATCACAAAGCTGACTAATAGAGATCAAGTTAGCCTTTAATCCTTCCACATAGTAGACGTTGATTAGACCTGGATGATTGTCTTCACTAATCTTACCAACACCCTTAATTCTTCCTTTTCCACCATCACCGAAAGTGACATTTCCTGCACTCAACTCTGTATATGAGGATAAAATTTGTTGTTGTCCTGTCATGTGTCTAGAACATCCACTGTCAAAGTACCAGGATGTTTCTTGCTTGTGATGTTCTGAAGTCATGTAGGCCACGTTTCCAATCTTACCTACTTCTGTATCAACTTTAGTCCATGAAGACCTGGAAACTGACTCGTGACTTGTTTCTGTTTCTTGAAGTATTTGAGCAGAATTGCAGATAACATCAAACTCAGACTCACTATCATGATTATCCCTTCTGTGATAAAGATCAGATTTAGCTATCCAGAGGCTTCCAAAGTACTTCGGCTCAATGTAGCATCTACCATGTCTCCATGCTAGTTGTATGTTGTTGATTCTTGCAAAGCAGTATTCAGCACGATGTCCCAACTTTCCACATGAATAACAACCTCCTCTGAACCTTTGCCCTTTGTATATTGTTTTCTTAAGAGGTTTGTTTTCAGTGACATTTGTTGGTGCAACCGTATTTTCCTCCTTCATATGTCCTGTCGTAGGAGAAGTTTGAGCTTTGACAAAAACAATCCCAGTGCTGCTTTCGTTTGTGATGCCCTCAACTCCTTTTTCTTTGTAACCAAGACCCCAGTTGACTTTTGGAGGTTGTCCCATAGACAAGAGTGAATCTAAGTCCTTCGTACCTTTGCTTAGCATTTTGATTTTCTTATTGTTGTCACTCAAGCTGTGTTCTAGACTTCTATTTTTCTCTTCTTCTTCTGAGAGCAATCCAACTAGTCGGTTAACTTTCTCCTCAAGTTCATTTAACTTAGTAACATCAGACTTCACAAGTTTGTCTTCACATGCTTTCTCGGATTCTTCTGATATAGTTGCTTTAGTAGTATTTCCAATGGGTTTTTCCATCTCCAGAATATTAACCTTTGCTTCAAGCAGTGCTTTACTCTTAAGTAGCACTAGATTTTCATTACTTATCTTCACCCAATTATCGTACAGCTTACGATACTCAACTTTAGGATCAATTTCATCATCATCCTCTGAATCAGAATCGTTTATGTCAGGAGAAGACTCTTTTTCACTTACTAAGGCTACTAGATTTAGCATAGTATCATCACTCCCTTCCTCCTCCGAGTCTGTATCACTAAAGCTGATAAGAGATTTATCATTTTTCTTCAATATATTGGGACACTCAGATCTTATGTGACCATATCCTTTGCATTCATTGCACTTGAGCTCCTTACGTTTTGCAAGCGGACAATCTGATTTGTAATGACCATATCCTTCACATTCGTGGCATTGAACCTCACGTCTTCTGTTTGAAGATCCTGCATCTCCTCTGTTATTATTGAAGTTCCCTTTTTCCTTGTCTCGTCTCCAATCTTGTCCTGAATCGTTTCCTCCTTGATTAGAATAAGTTCTATTTTGTCCCTTCTCAATACGTTTCAGAGCCTTTTTGAAGTTTCGAGCTAATAAACTGATACTATCTTCAACCTTCTGATTTAAACTCACTTGAATTGCTTGCAATTTTTCGCTTTCATTATCTGCTGTAAACGCAATACTTTTGGAGTTTTTAGGCTTTTGCACAGATGATTCCATCTCTTCAGCTTTGAGGATTCCCACTAATTGAGAAAACTTCATCTCATCTGTATTCATTCCAACCTTCAGCATAGCTTTGTATGAAGCAAACTTGTCAGGCAAGCATCTAATTAATTTCTTAACAAGCTTCTTGTCTTTGTAGTTCTTTCCCAAAACAATGGCTTCATTAGCAATAGAGGTCAGCTTAGAGCTAAAGGCAGTAACAGATTCTTCCTCACTCATTCTTAAATTTTCAAACTGAGACTCGAGAAAGTCAAGCCTAGTGCGTTTGACAGCATCTGTTCCTTCGTAGTACTCTACTAGGGTATTCCAAGCTTCCTTTGCAGTAACACAACCTTGGACTAGTTTAAACTGATCCGGATCAATAGCATTGAATATCTCTGATATAGCTTTAGAGTTGTATTTTGAAGCTAATTTATCAGCATCTGTCCAGTTTTCTTTAGGTTTTAATATGATTTCCCCGTCTTCAGATTTCATTGTTGGTTCCTTCCAACCAATCTCCACTGCAGTCCAGACATCCTCTTCAATACCTTTAAGTCGTTGTTTCATACGTACTTTCCAATGACCAAAGTTGTTTTCATCAAGCATGAGTGTTCTTTGAATAGCTAGAAGCTCTTTTGAAGTATCCATATTGATTCTCAGGATCTCAACCTGTGTATAGATTTTAATCTAGAAGGAGACCTGCTCTGATACCAAATGAAGAATCAATATGCTAAGAACAAGAGCGAGAAGCTTTATTCGAAATCAAAGAACAACTATCTTATTAGAATTCACTTGAACACAAACAACCTGTTTCTGTTCAATCAGAATAATGCACCTTCACACACACGTGAATTGCAACTGACCAAATTCTAATCTTCTTAAAAAACCTTAGACTAAAGAAAACACACGTTCTTTCTTATTCTCCAAGAGCTCTGCAGAAGCGTTGCCTTTTTGTCTCTCCAAATCGTATCGTCTTTCATTGAAAAAGAAGTCTTTTATACCACGTTAAAACTTCCTATTCCTTGCTGTTATTTGATAAGCTTGAATCTCAAATCCATCCTTATCCCGTTTATTTCCTTATTTGAGTAGTTAAACCCAAACCAATAAGTCTTTGACAAGTCACCTTAAAGATATTCATGTTTATGTTCAGCTTCACAATTTTAGCTTTAACATATTGAGCACATATGCAATGAGTGTTCTATTCTATAACGCTGAAGTAGTATAGGAGGACTTAAAGCACACTCACAATCCTTAAATACTAAACATTACTCTAACTCCAACTCCAACTCCAAAATACTAAACCCTAAACCCTAATTACTAAATCTTGAACCCTAATATAAACTATTATCATGTAACTGAATGACAATAAAATGAATAGATAAAATAAGATTTTCAGTAAAGAATGTATTCTATATCACTGAAATAGTCTAGGACTCTAAACCCACACACAACTTTTAAATATTAAACTCGGTCTCAACTTTTGAATACTAAACCCTAAACCATTATCACTAAACCTAAACACTAATCAATAAACCCTAAACCCAAATATAAACCATAAACTCAAATATAAACCGTAAACTCAAATAGAATAGAACAAAATACTTAGTGTAGAACATATTAGTGAAATTATAAAATGTCTAAGATTGCATGATAGAAGTTAATGTTGTCTCAACCATACATCTTCACCTTCTAAATATTAAACCCTAATCACTAAACCCTAAAACCTAAACCCAAATATAAATCTTAAACTCAAATATCAAAATCTAAAAAAACACAAAATATTATGTAACATTAAATTTTATTATGTAATATTAAATTATACAATATGGATCATAATACAATTTTTACATGTTCAAAAACATGTAACGACTGTTAGAACTTAAGAAAATTACAAACTATATCTCTAAACAAAATAGAACACTCTTTATTAATCGTCAAATGGAACGGAACATTATAAAATAGTATAGTAACAACATATATCGCATTACATAACATGAATAGAATAAACATAATACATATTGTTTTACATTTCTATTCTATATTCATATAATAGAATAGAACACCATTTAACAAAAGCTGTTCATCTTCTCCGATCAATTCTGGGTCATCACGGCGACAAAACATAAGTGTATCTGACGACATTAGTGAAAATAATACATATAATTGCCTAGTAAAACAAAGGGGTTAAGGAGATTGAGGAAGAGTTGACGAACCTCGCCGTGGCACCGTTAACGTTGTCTGCAACTCCATAGATTTCAGATGTAGTGAAGCTTCACGTTAGTAGTCAAGCGAACAGACGGTCATCTCCTAGGCAAAGTTGCTCCAGAAATGGTTTTGGTGGTCACACGGTGAATCAATAATGGAAGATAAACTATTCACTTTTTACAAGTTATGTGAATCTCAAAAGCCACGATGTATTTGTGTTAGGTAGTTATTATTATTTTAATTTATTTTTTGTTTGCAGGTTTTACCGGTTATGAAAAAGGGTAAATTAGTATTATTATATAAAAGACGTACGATATATTGGTGTATTAGGGTAATTGGATACTGAGTGAATTATAAAGTGTCTGAAGGTTATTCAGCCCAATTTCCCTAAATACAACACAAAACGTTTTAAAACCCTAGAGCATGTAAACGTGCTGCCGTTTTGGAATTGTAAATCGAGAAAAGGCTGACGTTTATAGGGTTTTACATAACAAAATTAAAAATATGATTTTTAATAGGGAAAATTCCATAAAAATACCCCAACTAAATTTCGTTAAGCTTTTTAATACCTAAACTTTTTCGATGCCCAGTTTAATACCTCAACTAATTATTTTGTTCATTTTAATATACTAACTTTTAAAACTATGCTCATTTTAATACCCAAACTTTATTTATTTTAATTAAAAATACTACAAAGTTTCAAACAAAATTTTTAAAAAATCCAAATTCTAAGAGAAAATATGTAAATTTTCTAATTTTATTTTTAATATTTAGGAAAGAAAGTAAATAAATTATCATAATTTTTTTAATTTTTATAAAATTAAACTTGAATGTCAAAAAAATAAATTTATTTTCTATTTCAGAAAACAAACTAAATTCAATATTTTAAAATTTAAAATTATATTACGAAATTTAATATTATACAAAATTTAGTTACTTTTAGTTTTTAAACAAGCAATAAAATTAGAATTTTTGAGAGTATTTTTGTAATTTTTTGAGATTTTCTAAATTTCATTTGAAATTTATTAGTATTTTAACTAAAATAAATAAATTCTGGGTAGTAAAATGGGCATAGTTTAAAAGTTTGTATATTAAAATGAGAAAAATAATTAGTTGAGATATTAAACTGTGTAGCGGAAAAATTGGGGTATTAAAAAGCTTAATGAAATTTAGTTGAGGTATTTTTATGGAATTTTCCCTTTTTAATATTACAAATGTTTAAAAAAATGAACCGGACTAGTCTGTTAAACTAGTTGTACGAAGCTCGCTTCTCAAACTGGTTTTAGGTTTTGCAAAAATCATATTTAAATTAGATCGGTAAAACTGGTGACTCGATGTAATACCAAAACCAACTCTTATAGATTGGTGTATGTGGATTTCACGGAAGCTGTGAAATATTCTGTCTTTTATATAATTTGTACTAAACTAAATTACTAAAAAACGAGAATACCCAAACCAAACCAAGCTTATTATTTTAAACCCTACTGCTGCCTCCCTATTTAAACGATAGGTCAATAGCTAGAGGAAAGAAAGAAGCTGTAGAGATAAAAAGAGATGTTGATAAGATGTCTCTTTGCAGAAAAAAAGAAAGTAAGAGGAGGAGAAAAATTGTTGTTCCTTTGGATCTAGTGACCGAGATTATTAACCGATTGCCTGCAAAATCCGTAGCTAGGTTTTTGCTCGTATCAAAATCATATGCAGCAAGAGTTTCATCAGATCGTTTCCTTTTCAATCATTGAATAAACCTTTGAGTTTAGTTTACTAATAGCTTTCCAATACCTAGGTTCACACCAGGGACACCTAAACTGCTACTTCTTTTCTTCTTCTTCAATATCATCATCATCAATATCAACCACATTTCTATCCAGAATAGGACGTCCCTCCTTAAGTCATTGCCTCTCCTGGTTCCCTATTTATTACATTAATGGTTTGACCGACACTGGTCGTATCATATGTAACCCTTGCACCGGTAACTCCATAACTTTACCTAGGCTTGTCAAAACAACCAAGGAACTAAGGCTAACCAGGCTGTTTTTCAGATACGATCCTGTCAATGATCAGTACAAAGTATTATGCATGTCACACCTGAATCTTGAAGAACAAGCAACAGCTCGGTGGTATAATGACTTTCGAGTATTCACATTGGGAGCTAAACGATCGAGAGTGATAGATTGTGGCATTGCTCATACGCCCGAGTCTAACGGTCTGTGTATTGATGGGTTTGTGTACTACGTTGCGTACACGGAGACAGGAATGAGACTAATGAGATTCGATTTGAAGTCTGAGATGTTTAATATCTTTGCTAGCGTTTCTGAGCACCTTATAGTCCTTTGGTTAATATAACAATAACACATAAAGCAAAAGACAAGTATAAGTTTATCATTACTATTTTACAGACAAGACATGATCTGTTTATGAATACTTTTGATTCCTCCACTGGATACAACACGTTGACCGTTAAAGACGCCCTCAAGCTCTTCCACGAACCTCTCCATAGCCTTCTCCGGCAAGCAAACCGGTACAAGAATCCCTCTCTCACCTTTTCTATTCTCTGCCAAAACGTAAAAGCTAGACCCAGGAAAATCCACAACTCCAGCCGTACCGATTCCTCCGTAAACCGGTTTACCCCAAACTCCGAGATCGATATCTGCAAAGTTTCTCACGTCAGATATCAAGTAAGCTCCGTCCATCGAGAACTTTGGTCTCCCCTTGGTCACCATAAGATCCGCAAGTGATCGCATGTACTCCTCAGTCACGCTCCCTTTCGCCTCCTTCACTAGCTTCAAAGCGAACTCTAACGGCTTCTCCGTTAGGTCTATGGCCCTTGCGATTGCGACCGGGAACGCAAACGCGTTTCCGTAGTATCCTCGAGGCAGCGTTGGGTTTTTGAGCTTGGGACGTGCGTTGACGATGAATATGACACGCATCTCCTTGTTCGGGTCGGGTCGTAGAGCGGCGGTGCGGTGACGCCACAGGAACGCCGTTAGCGTTTCCAAAGCAGTGAAGGTGTTGGCGATGTCCGGTGGGAGGAGCTTCCGTATGGCTGACATCTCTGGTCCGCCGAAGAAGAAGGACTTGCTGACCAGAGTGTCACCGTTTCCAGTGGCGGGTTCTGCCTCGGCTGCCACCGGTTCGTCGTACTCTCGGTGCGTTTGTGTCACACGTGGCGGGACTCTGGCGGTGAGATGGTGACGTTCCCATGTGGGAGCGATCGTTGGAGCGTGACGTCCACGTGCGAACTCGCTAATCGTTTTTATGAAGAGTGAGAGACCTCCGGCGTCGGCCATCACGTGGTTGAGACGGATGGCGAAGATAAAACCGCCACATTTCAGACGCGTGACCTACAAGAAATTGATATCACCCCTAATTGTATTCTTTTATTGATACTAAGTAATATTTAGATGTACTATATCTCTCCTGAAAACAAAATATTTCTCAGCCAAAATATTCTCATGTTTTATTTGAAAAAAAAACATTTTTAGTTGGTTCTCTTTTTGTTTCATAATAACAGTTATTTAGAGTATAAGAGCATAATCAACGCTACGTTTCTTTTTTTTTGATTTTTTTTTAGTTTTAAAAGAACCAATCGCGGGGCATCACGTGTCAGTGGGGCCCGCGAACAATTCAAAGATACCCCAAAAGCCGTCGCTTATAGAAAAGAAAGAGGAGATGGTTTTAAAAAAAAATGTGGGTCCCACCCTTTAAGAAATCAGTTAAGAGCTTGCGTTGATTATGCTCAAAGAACATGATTAACGGTAAATTCTCTTTGGGGTTCTTATTTTTTCTTATTTTTCTAATTTTTTTTTAAAAAAAAAAATAAACCAATCACGGACCGCCATGTGTCAGTGGGTCCCGCGAACAACACAAGAAGCACCTCTTAATTAAGAGGTTTTGAAACCGTTTTTATGAAAATTAATGGGTCTCCTTCCCTTAAAAACCTAAAAACCTGCTAAGCACCTCCGATGCAAGTGTTCTGAGCGTACATGATTAAAGAAAACCATTGTATTTTTTTTAATCAACCATTGTAGTTCAAAAAAAAGATATCATTTATTGAATTTAATAAATAAAACTTAATTAATTATAGAAATGTTTGTAAATTTTTAGTGATTAGACAATATTTAATAAAGATAAAATTGTATAGATATGTGAAAACAATATATTTTTTGAAAAAAAAAAGATATGAGATATATTATGAAACAATACTAACTTTTTTCCAACAAAAGTTATAACTTTTTGTTAACTTGAAAGTTGAAAAACTAGCTAATGTGAAAATGACCTGGATAAGAATCAAAGGTGCGTTGAGCACCTCACGTGAACCTTCTAAATCAAAGAGAAGTTCTTCAAAGCAAGGGAAAGGAGGACGAAGAGCATCCTTATCTTCAAACTCAGCTAGTGTAACATCAGCATCTGCCTCTATGAACAATACGCCTTCGTCAGTACAGTCCACTGCGAGTTTCCGGTTCGGTCCTTCCCTGAGCCTACCTGCCAACGGGTAGTAGTAGACCAGCGTCTCGGCCAGGGCTCTCCGAATCACTGCGACTGGATCAGACGAAGCATTGGGGTTGTGTCTGTAGAAAAAGATAGAGGGAATGTGGAATCTTAGTCCTTCTTGGTCGTCGATGTCCGAGAGGAGTTTAAGCTCTCTCGGTGTTGGCTTGGCCGGGGATACTAACTCCGGCTCCCGTCGGTTCACCTTGAACATGAATGAACCGGAAGTTACTGGTGGAGGGATTTTCAGCTCCATGGTTTGAGCCATGGTGGTGATATATATCTTATTTATAGGGGCAGATGGAGATAAAATTTTAGGCCAAAGTGTGGTTCTTAATTTTTTTTGTTAATTAAAAAAAAGAAAAAAATTAAAACAAACTAATCACAGGCCTACACGTATCAGGCCCGCGAACAGTATAAAAAACCATCAAAAACAATTTTTTAATTATGAATTTTAGGAGATAGTTCTTGCACAGTGGGGCCTGTAAACAATGTAAGAATCCCCTTAAAAGTCTTGGATAAAGATGTCCGAGTAAACTAATATTAACTTGTACAAGACCGTCTTGACCCCTAAATTTTTTGGAAGTTTTTTTACGTAAAAAGTTTATTCACACCTAAGAGCACTCTCAATAGGAGTGTTTATTAGTGGGCTGCTTAAGGGTTAGGGCCAACTAGCACTCCAAAAACCAACTCTTAAATTGCTTAATTAAGTATCCATTTTGATTTGGAGCTTGCACGGTTCGCGGACTCCATTGATATGTGGCAGTCCAAAATTGATTTTTTTTTTAAAACATAAAAAAGATAAAAAAAAAAATAATCACGTGCTAAAGATAATCATGCTCTAATTGCACAGTTTGACGGTTAATCAAACATGCTCTGCAATCTAAATTCCTTTTCCATAACTAACGAATTTGAATATGTTCAAACTAACATTTTTAAATCGTCGTTTGGACAACTTTGATTAACTAACATTCATTTTGATATACACCAAAGAAGATAACATATGTTTTTGAAATGCGTGAATGAAAATGTAGTTATAAATTAAAATATTGTTCCTAGTTGTCTGAGTACGTAGTCATTGAAAAAGCAAAATATAATCTTTAAACGTTTCTTGTTTATGAGTTATGACGGTTAGCGATGAAACGTTAACACAAAACCAAAATGAACCTTTGATAAACAAAAGTTACATACAAAGAATTGGGAAGTTAAATCATTTCAATAATTTAACATTTTACCAAAAAAAGGTTAAAGCATTTCGCGAGGTGGTGATGAATATTAGAGAACCAAAAAATCAGTCAAAGACATGTGATAATTTATTCTTCAAAAATTAATATTAAACCTAAAGGATCAATTAAAGCAAGGGGTTGGTAAGAATCACCCAATGAATAAACCCGGCTTATATATATATATATATATATATATTTGGAACTTTTGACTGCTCTTAGAGTTTAAAATAATTTGTATGCAACTTGATGTATTTTACAACATGAAAATCATTCCTAGCATTGACAGAACTACGCAATGACTAAAACCGGCTTAGATTCTTATCTAACTTGTTTGGTCATGGCTTCTGCATGTAGTATACTGACTATATATATTGGCAGCAACATCATTGCAGGGATGTTGCTTCCAATTTTCCTAAAAGTTTGGTAGGTCGGCAACACAGATATTTTCGTTCGATCAAACTAAAAGCAACCATTATGAACCCAAAATACATAAATTACAATAAGGGATAAAAGAATGAGATTAATTGAAATACGTAAGGACCTGGTCTTAAATGGAGTGAGGGCCGGCTAAAAGGACTTATTCAACATTTTTAAAAAATTGTACAGCAGGTTGAAGTGCTTAATTCTCTGTAATTTTTAATATATATACATATATTATGAATTATCTAAACCAGCTTTATCGACTAATACAGTATTATTCGAAGAAGTTCACGCTTGTACGACACTTATAGTAAAATGATGAAAGTGATACAATGATACGATCTTTAAATAACATACCTTTCATATATCACATGCAATGATATTGTTATCACTAGCTAGACTAGGTTCTCTCTCGCTCACATGCAATAACTTCACGTTGCCTTTTTCATAGGAAATTAAGTTGGAATTATTTCCGCTAATTATTTTGGGTATATTCTCAGATTCGTTAACACTGTTCAATTTTATGTAAGCTTTGAAATAACAGTCAGTTGAATAATATCCTTTTGTGAACAAAACAGTTGAAAATTTTATACACAACCTATTTCACAATGAACATTTCATGTGTGTTTAGGCATGAATTTTGCGTTAATTAAGAGTTCACATGTTTTAAAACCCGATCAAGAAGAAAATGTAAGATGTTGACACTTGACGACACGTTTTATAAACACGATTCTTTGTTGGACCACCATGCCCAGTTGACAACGATTATAACCAGTAATTATCACTAGACAGTGTGCAAACCCCACACAGACATAAAAGCAAAACACATATTTATTCTGTGATCCTTCTATCATCTATGATAATGACCTAGGCGGGTGCAAACCCCACAAAGTCATAGACCACGTAATTGATTGAACAATCGCTATGGATTATTGGATGAACAGCGGATAACAACTTTTAATGTATGAGGTAGAAATAGGTCCGTTTTTTTTTTTTTTAAAGATAACGCCACAGAAGAAAAAGAAAACTGTACTTGATTTGTAACTGGAGTGAATTTTCTGTTTATGTTTTTCTTTTTGTTTTAAAATTAGAGTTTTATGTTTTTTTGACTAAGATGTTTTATTAATGGGCAAGTTTTTGTCATAAAAATAGATTTTGAGAGAAAAATGATCAAAATAGATTTTTTTTTTGAAAATTTTAATATTTTTTAAATTTTTTAACTTTTAAACCTCAACTCCAAAACTCCTACCTCATAACTCTAAACCCTAAGTTTAGATTAGTTAACCAAAAGGTATAAATATATATTTACATCTTTTAATAAAGTCTATTTTAGTCATTTTTCTCTTTGAATGTTATTTTTGGAAAAAAAAATATTTTAGGTCTATTTTCGTCTTTATCTCTTTATTAATCAATATTTTTGTTTACAAGAGATTCCAAAAAAAAAGAGGATAGTCAAGGAACAATTTCCATTGAGAACTTAATGTAAAAGATTTCCTAGCTAGAGTGTAGGCAACTCTTTTATTGGTTCTTTTGGTAAGTTAAAATCTATACCTTACAAATCTACACCTTACACCATGCAGACATGGTTTGTGTTGACAATATTATCTCCTTCAAAAACAACATTAGTGTACCCCCAAGGACCAGGAAGCTTGCATTGCCTAAAGTAAAGCTGAAAATTATGATTCTTAAACCGTTGGATGACCTTCAAATTTATCCATAACCGCTGCCAAAATGGTACCGTTACTATTTCGTATCATCCATCTTATACCACAATCACGATTTCCTGAAAAATGAGATGCATCGTAGCTGCATTTTACACATCCAACCGAAAACGGAGACCAGATTGAGGGGCTGCTTCTATTAGATTGTTGTCCTGATGAAACCTGAGATATCTCTTGGGCTGATATAATTCATTAAATGACATTTGCCTTCGCTCTTTCAACTGTCACAGTTTCCAAAATGTTATTACAACTAAATAACAAATCATTCTTTCTTTTCTAAATCCTCAATAGTATCCAATAAGACAGTAGTCCAATATCTTCAATCAATATAGTATCATTAGCAATATTGAACACTAGCTTTAGTTTATCTTCGAAAGTCCCATAATCATCATATATACTCGATGGAACCAGTTAGACGCCATACGGATTGGACATATAAACATGTAAACAAAATATGCATGGTTGACTCGTCACATGTGCAGCAGCGGACACAATAAGGATCAACATGCATGTTCTGATAACAGAGATTACTTTTGAAAGGAATAATATTAGATGTAACTTGCCAAAAAATATATTTAATTTTTGGTACGCAGTATATGATCTCCAAATCATTTTAGACAGTATGGTTGAACCGCTAAGGACAGAGGATTAGAGCGATCTAACGAACATGTCATTGCAAAATGATAGTCAGACTTAACAGAATAAGTACCATCTTTAGCAAACTGCCAAAGACACACGTCTTCATAAGACCCTGGATCGATTTTTTGGATAAGCAGAAATAAAACACTATTTCACATTTCATTGTATCAATTGATCGTATTATATATTTGATATTTACGTCAATGATAAATGATAAACAAAAAATTACATTGTATGACCTATTCTCAATCTCTTTTTAGAAAAATCTTAGAATCACACAGTTATTTTACATAATGTTACATCAAATATTACTGACAGTGTAATAGTAAAATGAATTTACGATAAATATTACTGACCAGTGTAATAGTAAAATGTCACACCAAATACGGTATGAAATGAATTTACGATAAAACCTTAGCGAGCAAATAAAGCCCATATGAAGCCCATTTTCTCAACTTATGTTTACAGTTACGATAAATATTACTGACCAGTGTAATAGTAAAATGTCACAACCAAATACGGTATGAAATGAATTACGATAAAACTTTAGCGAGCAATGAAAGCCCATATGAGCCCATTTTCTCAACTTATGTTACAGTTGGCTCTCGAAGTCTCAGCAATGGCGAATACCTTAATGGCGACAACTCGTCCACACGTTCTTCTCTTCTCCACAAGAGCGAGCCTTCATCTCCTTTTCCAGTCTCCAAAGAGACCCTTCACTTCCTTTCTATCAACTCTCTCATCTTCCGCCGCGAGAAGCTCCGATTCTAGCGTTTTGTCTCGTGGAGAGACTGCTGCGCCGTCGTCGTTTTTCAGCAAAGGAGTTTCTAGGGTTTCTGGGTTTGGTGTCGTGGACATTCGCAGCCGTGGGTTCAGTACTAGATCCTCTCAAATCAACGATGCTGGGTCTATTGATCAAACTCTTATGCAATCCATGGAGCTAAAGGTTCGATTTTTTTTTTAATCTTTCTGTTAAAATTAGAGATAATCGAAATTGAATTTGATTGGATAGTTATCAGTTATTTATCGTAGATTTATTTATTCATTGGCAACAATTGAAAATATTATCTTGTTCATGATTACTCTCACTCTTCTTAGTAACTCAACTGATCGAGATCATGTCTCAGAAGGATCTCTTTTGTTGTAAATGTGGTTAAAGCTCGATTCTTTTTTCCGGTTTAGTAACGCATATGGAGGTGTTTTTGTTGTGCAGATCAAGGAACAGTTGAATGCAGAGTCAGTTTCTGTCAAGGATATGTCTGGAGATGGACGCCATGTTTGGTAAGTACTCTGCATAACTCATTTTATATTCCGAATCACATAACTGAAGTTGCAGATGATGTATGTAGTGTTTATTGAAGTGGGTTAGATATAGAATAAAAATTACATTTTGAGATCTTTTCCTTCATATTATTTTGGTAAGAACATGAAAAAGTTGCTCTGTACTGTGTGGACAAAAAAAAATTCCAATTCAACCAGTAGAATTCATCTTTTACTTTGTAGAATCATCGAAGTTAGGGTTTAAGTTAGAACTTAATCCATCATCTGCTTTCCTAATGTTAAGCTTTTGAATTTTTGTATTAGCAGAAGCAGATACCTACTCAGTAATAATCTTACTTTTGCTTTTCATATTAGATGACTCTATTACTGAGCACCAGAATTGCTCAATTTTTGTCTGTTTTTTTGTAGTATAAATGTGGTATCATCAGCTTTTGAGGGACAATCTGCAGTGAACAGACAAAGGATGGTCTACAAAGCCATTTGGGAGGAGCTTCAGAACGTTGTTCACGCCGTTGATCAAATGACAACAAAGACTCCTTCCGAAGTTTGAAGCTTCAAGTTTTTTTCTTTCTAAAAACATTAAAAGCATGAATATCTATTATTTGATTGGCGGACAAAGCTATTTCTTTTTTGTGAAAAACGAATTTGAAATAAAGTTTTTGGATATTATCTTTCTCCTTGACAAAACTTTATTATTTTCAATCAATACCATATATAAGTAGAAATATTAATTAACCTAATAGATAGTTTTACTGGCTGAGAGTGAGGCTTCTCTGGAGCTCGAGACGTTAGCAGTGATCACAGTGGCTATTACTCAAGGTGTTTTGAGATACCCATATGGAACTTACAGAGCCATTGACGCTTTGTTTGAAAGCCATAGATACTTAACTGAAGCTGAGAATATGGAAGATTGTAAAGTTCTTGAATGTAAGAAACTCTCTCAACAAGGATTCGAGCCAGCTGTGGATAACCAGAGGCTTCCTCTTAGAGTTGTTGTTCAGGTTCAGATACATCGGAAGAAGAAGAATGTGTTGTTCATCAAAAAGAGTAAGAAGAAGAAGAAGATAAGTGTGGAGAGAAGTGAAGAGCAAATTTGGTTGCTTGATATCTTTTTCTTCTTCTTCAAGCTGATGCTTGCACCTCTGATGTCAGGAGGAAGAAGACGAAGATTCATAGTTACTACAGAGAAATGAAAGAAATTAAAACACTCTGTTTCTTATTTAATTACTTTCAGTAAGTACTCTGCTCTTGCCGTTGCTCTGTTTCCCCCTCCCCTGTTTCTGAGAGATCTTTTGTTTTGTTTAATCATAAAATTTTTAATTCATAAGAAAAACAAAAATAAAGCCACAACAGAACAAATACTTCTATGGGTCCTTCACATGGTAGTAGCATTCCTTGTCTCACACGTTAACGAGAGTTCTCACCTTCCCTCGGCGAATCCCTGAGCCACAGGATCTGAAGCTGACATTGCGTTCTCCGAGACATTCTTGTTGTTCTTCTCGTCTCCTTTCTCCGGATCAAAGCTGGAAACGCTCTTCTTGCTCACAGAGACGGTGCAAGGCTTGAGGACGCAGGAGTAAACGTAAGCCAAGAACCAGAAGAGCCAAGGGACACCAACGAAGAACATACCCGCTTGTAGAAACAGAGGATTCGGATCAGGGAGGTGGAGGTAAAGTCCGAGAAGAACTCCTCCTGATATGATGCATGAAAGAAACAGAAGAGTGACGATGTATATTCTTGGATCACCTCTTCTTTGATCCATTCAATCTGAAACACGATGAACAAGACAAGACGGAACAATCGTGTTTGTTGTTCTGTGTGTTCTTGATTTGTTATTTTCTTTTTCTGTTTTTGTAAAGACCGCTAAATGGGGACTTGTTTTGTTTATTTATTTCCCTTTAGCTTAAATTACTGTGAAAGTTTTATTAGTAGTTTCGTTGTGAAGTTGTTCAGACGTTTACCTATGAAATGTAAAACTTACTTTTAAAGGTGAGTTACTAACAAGTTTAATCAGAATTATATAGTCAAAGTTGTTTTTTCAAAATTTGTATATGTATATATTATAAGACTCATGGTATATACATATGTTCATGCTATCAACCAATAAGCAACCAATTTTCACGATGTCTAATACATGATATCAACATTTTTCACGTGAAGTTTGAGAAAAAAAAATTATTGATATAACCGCAATGCTTCTTATCTTGATAATGATATGATTCTCTCACGTTGTTTTATGATCAAATTATCAAATTAATGTTACACATTCATATGCATATGTTCGCTTAATTGTTTTAGAATCAAGGGGGTCCCTTACTAGTTTATTCTTGGCGATTGGGCCTCCATTCCACTTTTAAAGACAAGTTTTTTTTTTGGTCTCTTTGCTAAAGACATTGTGTGTTGGTATGTTTTTCAGGCCACATTGGTGTGGTTTTGTCTGTTTAGTTGTAGACATGATCTTGCTGTCAGCATTGCGTCACCTCCTTGGCTCGGGATTAATTGTATCATCCTAGCTAGTTACTCTCTAGTGAGATGACCTTTGTGGCAATGCCGCATATTATAAAATTTTGTAAGGTATACTCTTCTCGACACCAATATCTTTAAATCAAAGATCCGTGTTTCATTGTGTATCATATGTTTCTATAACATATTTGTACACATTTTTATCTAGCCTCAATATAGATCCATGTTTCTCCAACATTTTTGTACAGGTTTCTCTAGTCTTGCCGCATGTTTTTTTTTGTCTATGTAGGGTAAGGTTAGGTTACTAATGCATATAATCATACATTAGGTTTATTATAGATTGTGTATGTATATGCTTACACGCTCACAAAAAAAGGCAAAACACTCAACAAATTCCTACACAACGCGTAAGAGAACACAAGCTCACAAAAAGATAACATGATCCATAAAACCACTTTCTTTGTGTGGTCTTCTTATCATTCCCGTAACTCCGCTTTATACTTCTGTTAGTTCTTTCAGACATGATTCATAATCCAAGAAGATCATTAATTTATTATATACCCCAGTGTTTCTAAACTTGTATAATATCTACGAGTGGTTAATTTAATATTTTGTTGATTTACACTTGCACGATTTTCTTCATTTTCTGGTCCACTCGAAACTCGATAATCATTACTCAGGAGGAGGTTTACTTATTCCTTTTTCTTTTAGCATGTAACAAAGATTCTTCTCTCACGAGTTCCTTTGGATTATATGTAAAGGTCAATATGTTCACATTTACCCCTTTTAGATTTTTTCTTTTCAAATAAAAAAGCAATCTATATATGTTTGATTGTGTTTTTAACATACCCTCTTTTTCTTGTGAACATGCAATGCTTCAAAACACTAGAAGCCAATGCAAACATAATCTGAAAAAGTCTTAGTGTGTTGACATTTGACACATTCAGACGTTTGTATTGGGAAGTTTGCTCGCACAACACGACATGAAAAAAAAGAAAAAAATAATGCTTTAATCGGAAGGGAAGGATAAGATTTTGAGTGCTGGGCCATGGCTATATCAATTATCATCTATATGATTGAAATATTCGAGGACCTTGTTTGCAATACATACGGTGGCGGATGCTTTAGCTCATGAGAGTAGCAAAGATACTGATTTATACTCTCCATGTTTGTATTGGTTAACAACATACCATGTTCATTATGACTTTGTATTTTAACATTTTTTTAGTAAATTTTCGAAGTTTGTCGATGGAAATGTCAACATCAGACCACAAACGAAATTACATAATCTTTTCTAATCAGTACTCCCTCTCTCCATTTCGGAAAGAACCATATTTTAAAAAAAAAATTAGTTTCAAAAAAGTACATTTTTTATATTTCTAATACATTAATTAATATAATTTTTTAACTTCAAATTATTTATAATAATCTTATTGATTGAAAATTATAGAGAATAATTAAGAACGAAAAATAATACACCAATAACTAAAATTTTATATGTTTTTTTAATAAGTGTGAAAATTTCAAAAGATAAAGAGTATTTGCTAATAGATTATCAATTATTGGACTTTTATAAGTGTAAGAGAAAATTATTACTTACTAACGCACATATAACTAAAACACACCATTGATTTTTTTCTCTCCAAAATACATCATTGATATAGATACTTTTTTAAGTAGAGTATTATTCATCCAGTCTCTCAAGTTTTACCGACAGTTTTCCATTTCAAAAAGCTACAAAGGAAATACCTCCTTGGTAAAAAGCTATATTTTAGAAAACATATTTACTTTTAAAAGGTACATTTTCAATATTTTCAAAATAATTTTATTAAATAATAATAAATTATAATTTCAAAAATAATTATATTTATTGAATTGGTTAAAATTATAAGAAATAGTAAATCATAAAAGTAATGTATTTATAACTAAAATTTAATATATTTTATTAATATATATAAAATTCTAATATATGAGTATATAAATAATTAAAAATCACATTGCTTCGTAGTTTGTATTGTACGTTCCATAAATTCAGGAGGGGACAGAAGTACTTATAAAGTAATGATCACTTTTACTTTCCAGCATTTAAAAAAAGTAATCACTAAAGAGATCTTGTAACTGAAGTGTATGAATGATTATCAGTAAATTACTAAATACAGTAAAAAAAGCGCAATAATGAATTATACTTCACCGTATATTTAATTGGGTAAACTGTAATTTCTGGCTCGATCATACCTCGAGAAGATGAACCTTCCCGTCGACACCGATCTCCTCATCGCCACTGAACTCTTCGCCGGCGGCGTTTTCCCTTCACCATCTCCATCTCCCTCTCGCTGCCGCTGCTGTGAAGTCCCCACTCCGGCAGATACTTCCTCCCCCTCGTCGTCGTCAATCTCCCGCATTACATCAGCGATCAACGACACCGATCTCCGAATCGGCGGCGGATCTTCATCATCCTTCACGTCTCGTTGCTCCTCCGGCGGTTGCGATCCCAATCCGATCTCCAGATCTTCAACGATGATAACAGAATCGCCGGTTTGGTGATTGTAACCAGAGTTAACAGAAACCGTGGGGATTGGATGAAGGGAGTTGGATTGGTTAGCGACGGTGGTGGTTGGATGATTGATTCCGGTGACGAAAGCGCGGCAGAGAGGGCAGTTAGAGTGAGATCTCAACCAAGTGTCGATACAAGGAAGGTGAAAGGCGTGGTTGCATTTCGGCAACAGCCTCAAGCTCTCGTTCTCTTCGAACTCACTTAAACACACTGAGCAATCAGAACCCTCCACGTGTCCATCTCCCTTACGGTACTTGTAAACCGTGATTGATTTTATCAGACTCTCGTTGAGACCATCTCCACCCGCGGCGGCGTTGGAGTTCGTGAACTCACGGCCGGAAGGTGAGGAGGAGAAGGAGGAGGAGGAGGTTTCGCGGCGGCGGTGGCAGTATTTTGAGATGAGAGTGTAGTAGGTGACGAGGATGAAGGCGGTGGCGAGGATTCCGATGAGGGCGATGAGGAGAGGGGAGAAGGGGGAGGAAGAGGAAGAGTCTTCGTCGTCGAGGAAGGAAGGAGGAGGAGGAGGGAAGATTAGGTAACACCATTGTGGGCAGTAGATGTTGCAGACTCCTTGAGAGCAGTCGTTGTAGGAGTCGTATGGAGACCATGGGTTTGGGTTTGACATCGAACCCATTGGTTTGTGTTTCTATTACAGAACACACAGAGAGATGAAAAAGAAGAAGGAGAGAGGAGATGGTGAGAGGTGAAATGTCTTTCTCCTCTCTCTCCTTCCTTATCTTTTGGTTCTCTTTGACAAAGAGTGTATTTTTCCTGTGTTGTTTAGCTAATCTACATAATAATAATTATTTATTTTAAAATAAAAGGACATGTGCTATTTTTATTATTATTATTATTATTATTAATATCATTTTAAAACTATCTTTCTTTAAATTAAAAATTAAAAATTATAAACTAAATTATGTTTTTATAAAAAAAAAATCCACAGAATGTATGATTCTTTTTCTCTTAGAGGTAGTTAGGTGGTCTCGCTTTACGTGAAGCAAATGATTTGGCGGGGAGCTTGTTGGTCTCTTGTTATTACAAAGTAATCTTTTGTGGACAATAGCATTATTTGTAAGAATGTTGATCTAATAGATTTCAGAGAGAATATGTATAAATAAATAAATATATATAACTAAAAGGTCCAGAATTTGATGTTTTATGCTTTATCTTTATCTTTATATTCGTTTCTTCTCTTTTTAAATATTCTAGATTAGTAAATGAACACTGTGAGCATTGTGTATAGAAATGGACGAATTTACTTTATTAAGTGTGTATAAATAAACATAATAAAAAGATGAGTAGATAATACATTAATTTTGTGTGTCTTTGAGTGTATCTTCAAGCGTTGTCGAAGGTGTTTGAGAATGATGTATAGATAAGAAGATAGGTTTGATACTCTCAGTTTTATTATGGTTTGGTAATGGGAAAGTTACATATAGAGGTTAAGTACCTTTCAATTAGTTGGTAAATTGTTGGTGAAGAAGAGGACTACCTTCTTGACGCTTGAACATGTGTTGGAAACTGCAAATAATTTGTTAATATATGCGAGGTGGCACATCAGTTATTTGATTTTAGTACCTCCAATAATTTGTATACGACAGAGAATAAAATCCAGAAATATAAATTATTGATATCTTGATCAACGATCGTGTCATTCATCAACAATTTCAATTTTGCACACAATCTAGTGAATATTTAACTTACTTTTTATACCGGAGTAAGGTCAATAAGAATTGGTAACTTAGGAGGAAATCTTGTAACCATACTCACATGGAAGCCCAATCTATTACTATTATAAAGAAGGCAGGCAAGGGAAAAAAAGATTATGATGCTTCAGCTTCAGTCCAAAGTTACTGTGCAAATGATTCTCTTCTCTTTATAAAATTCGTTTGTTTTTTTTTTTTTTTTTTTTTTTTTTTGTAACACCACTTTCATTAAAACTTAAACATTCGGACTACAGAAACAGTTACTCATAGCGATAATAGCATAAGAACATAAGACATACAAGATAGTAATAGAGAAACCTCTAACATAGAAAGACAGCGAATTCATAGCAGAGCTTGAATGCGTCAAAACAAAGTTCACGGCAAAGCTGGAAAGTTGAACAATAGTCACATTTGATCGTGACGTTGATATAGGCTTGTCAGGCCCAAAACCCAGCGGTGGAATCCCATCGCAATCTCGGGTCCGGTCTTGTCCCGTCGAGTTGAAGTCGGAGTGTCGGAGGTAGAGCAGCATCAGGTGGACAGGGTGAATAGAGCTGTTGAGAGGAGAGATGGTGGTGACCAGAAAGTTGGAGTTCGAGAAAACACCAATAAAAGAAATGGAGTCCCATTTATGATATGAAGATGTTGGGCCTGAGTTGAATTCGTTTGTTTATTCCTTGACATTATAAGAGCAAAAAAAATGAAGGGAAATGTTTAGTACAATTAAGAAACTAATGGACATTCAGGAGGTCGAAGAATATGATATGTCGTTACTCACATCAGAGGAGGTGTATTGAGTTAAGACGGCACTAAGCTTTGTCTCTTTATGCTGTATCTGTCGAATGTCGACGTTTCATCATCCATAAGACTCGTCCACCACAATGCTCTCAATGCGTAACTATATCGCAACAAAGTGTGAAAACATTGCGTCTCACCACTGCTTTTAACATAATAGTGACAGGTTCTTTTTGGAGTCGGTATGGATCGGCTAGTTTAGAAAATTACAATGATTCGTATTCAATTTAAATAGTTGAGATATCAAATCACGGTCTTAAGCTTTAGGTAACAATCTCCAAAAAATAGTTCAGATATCATTACATGTATATACACATCTACTTACTTTTTCACAACATGTATTTGATTTGGACCAATAAAGTTTGGAAACAGACTAGAATCCACCGTACTTGTAAAGTTGGATACATGTACTTTTTTTTTTATAAATATCAGGACTGGTCCTGATTACACAATAGATAAAAATGGATGTATTGAGAATACCGATCTTAATCATACTTACTAACTCCAAAAGAAAATAAAATGATGAAGAATAAGATGAGGTTTCCATCAATATATAAGCATCGATCGTTTTTTAAGCAAGAGGATTTCAGTTTCCAACTACCAAAAGGGAGTTAACTTTATACATGCCAATCTGAACAAAAGAAAAGCTTCATAAAACGAAACCAAGATAACAACAATAACCATGTAACTTTTCCTCAGAGAGTTTCAATCTTTTGGAAAAGAATCACTTCCATTTCTTAAAGAATTTCCCCTTGTGCTTCCCAAACATGCCATGTTTCCCGTGCTTGAACTTTCCGTGTTTGAACTTACCGTGGCCATGATACCCGTAGCCATAGCCGTGACCATGGTGGTGACCATAGTGTCCGTGGTGAGACATATGGTGAGCACCAGCTGCTGCAGCTGCCATGGCCGCTCCACCTGCTAACATAGCTCCCATACCTCCGTGGTGGTGTCCTGTAACAATAAGTTGGTTGTCCTCTCATCATGCCTAAATGTCTAACTATTTTCAAAAGCCATTTGTGCATTTAACAATGCTATAGATTGTGGCCCTTAATTATACAAACAGAATACACAAAGACATTGGTAGGAGATAGAAAACAAATGTTGAGAATGAAATTACCAGAGTGAGATGGACCGGGATAACCGTGAGGTGGATAACCGGCTGGAGGATAACCAGCAGGAGGGTAACCGGCTGGAGGATAACCGGGTGGAGGGTAACCACCATGTGGAGTATAAGCAGCTGGTGGATAGCCATGAGGAGGAGGAGGGGGAGGGGGGTATGGATAAGGAGCGCCGTGATGACCATAACCATGATGACCGTGAGGTGGGTAGTGTCCGGCTGCAAATCCAGCTAAGTGGTGAAAGATTCCTTTGTCATTTTGATTATTCTGATCCTCTCCCATTTTTTTTTTCAAATTTTGATCTCAGAGTAATCAAACACTGTAAAGAAGAAAACACCTTGTCATTACATTTTAAATGAAACACAGATATATTATTGCATCAGCTCCGTGTGATGCTCAGATTTGTTGTGAAAAAAAAAAGAAAACAAGTTGACCTAGTTTTTAGATGTTGGTAAACAAAAACACTTAGCTTCAAAAGAGAAATAATCAAAGACGCAAACCGATAGAACAAGCATGCATGCATAATCAAGATCCGTTCTCATCACCTAACATAAAAATTCAGATCGGACGAAGAATCAAGACTCGTTTGGAACACTAGAGGTTCAAATACTAACACTGATTTATTCTAGGGTTTCAAAACACCATTAGCAATCTACTACAATATCTGTTTCGGATTTGTTTGTTTCGGATTTGAATGTAAATCAGCATAAAGATTCTCATATAACACGTTAAAGCCAGAAAAAAAAAAGGATTTAAAGGTTGAAGATGTGTGTACCAAGAAGCTTGAGGGTTTTCAGAAACGAAGGAAAGAGATTTGATTTTGAAAATTCTTATCTAATCGAGAGATCAAGAGGATGGTCTGCATAAATAGTTCCGCCTTTTTATCGAAGCAGACGTTGTTGCTGATCGACCCGTATTTTCCACGCCACGCGGTTCATTTTATATATTTGTTGTTTAATTTTCCACACAAGTCTTCAAGATAATATATGTTAATTACGTAACCATCATTGTGCCTTTTTTTATTATTTATTATTTTGAGAATTTTCAACCAATTAGAAATGTTTAACATCTTACACATGAAGAAAAGGAAAATTCGGATAAGATTTCTTCCTATTTATTGAAAAATATTATGATAGGACCTGATTCTAGATTCTTTCTAGTCAAATTTAACACAACAATATAATACGTTACATGTTTTTTTATATCGCCTCCGTCAAAGCTGCCTTTCTCAACCTACAAAATTTTCACTTTACATGTGGACGGGAAACCAAACTCCATCTTATTTATCCTCCCTTAGCAATTAGGAAGAGCCTCTAGATAGTTCACAAGGTTTGCATTCTCTATGTCCTCACTTGTCAAGGGTGGTTGGTGACTTGAGAGCTCTGTGCCTAAGCAAACATGATAGAGTTCCCAACAATGTTGACAACTTGTGGAGTCCATTACAACTAGATTTGATTGGTTACACTTCTGAGCTCATACCCGCAAGCATCAAATGATTCATCAGGTTGAGCATACTAGATTTAAACAATTTGCCAATGACTTCAAGCATTGCCTGATGAGCTTCCACAGGGTCTTTTGTATACGTATGACCATGGCTGCACATCCTTTTCTGTGAAAGCTTGTAGCAAGCAACTGGTATAAGCTGGATCTTCCTTCAGTTACCAAGCCATGTGATCTTCACTGAGCATACCAAGTCTAATTTTAAGTTTTAATCGACACACACATAAGGATACTCTTCTAAGTTAAAAATGTGCGGTACACATACACCTCACAACATTTAAAAACATGATATCTCATCCTCACAATAGTTCTCTAATGGCTTATGAAAGCACTCACAATCCTGATTTGTTGTTTTTCATAAGCATTAGATGAAGCAGAGGTTCTGAAAAAAGACAATATGAAATTGTTTTCTTACATAAGGAGAAACCAAATACCAAAAGGATCAACGCAAGTCCAACATAAAATAATATAAAATCCAAGAGACAAGATTTGCTATAACAGAAAGTGAACTCATCAATGAACTCGAGGATATAAGAATACAATCTCACACCTCCAAGAATAAGAACTTGCCACTACATCCACTCTGCACATCTAATCTTATTCTACCTACAAGCACTACTGTTTACAAACATTTTTCTCTTCGCTTTCGGCTTCGGGCTTGTAGGTGATATGTTGCTCATAGAAATCAAGCAGCTGGGGTTAAAACAATAACACAAATCAGTTAGAATCTTCCAGATAGTAAAATGCAGAAGAAAATCTCTGAAGAACAATCATACCAGATTAGGATTGTGGACCCTGAGAAACTTGCTGTCAACCTTTACCTCCTCCCCATCAGACCTATAAGTAGTATAAAGCCAAAATAAGTACAAACTATTTGAACTCAAATGTGAAAACTCACCAAAGTGCAGAGAGAGAGAGACAACAAACCTCAGTGCCGAGAAGGTTACCAACGAGTCTTGTTTGTTTGTAATAGAAGTAGAAACCCCCACTGGCTTGATGATCCTCACGATGTCTGGTTCCTCCATCTTGCTTTGATGAGGAGGCAGATTGTTGTGTTCCAACGCACTAGGAGCCAAGGTAGTAGTCAAGTCTGGTGTCTGGTTCTCATCTCGTATGTATCTTTTCACAGTACCAGACTTCCTCCGCTTAGCACCTATGAGACCCCTCTTCTTACGCTTAACCTTGAGAACCCCTCCTCCTGCACCGTTACTGTTAATGACTGGTCCCTTTAGCTCGTTGAGTGTCGGATCATACTCTTTCTCCTCACCAGCCAAACCAGCTTGACGCGCCACCGCAACACTCCCGCTGTTAGGTTGTGATGTTAAACGTTGCTTCTTCTTCTTCTTCTTCAACTGAGATTTAGAACCCCCAGACTTGCCCTTCCTCTTCCTACCAGCCTTCCTCAAACTTTGAAAACAAGAAAGCAAATCCATACATTAACAAAAAGGACACAAACAAAACAAAAAAAGAATATAACATCAAATGGCTGATGCATTACCTTTCTTCAAATGCATCAATACAAGTAGAAATGGTCTCTAGGTTCTTTAAAGGCTCCCATGTGTTAGTACTTTCAGGCCACCCACGCCTTACACAAACAGAGTTTACAACTTATGTCAATGTAAAAAAAAAAAGCATATGCTTGATCAAGATTATGATTAGAAGAACTCACCATTTGATCAGGTACTGGACCTTGCCCTACAATCATTCCAAAAGCATTTTATATTAGAGCGGCAGAACCAGTAACCGACCAATACGAAAAACAGAGAGAATACTCATATTAAAAACATTAAAGCGATCACCATTGAATCAGATCATGTATAAAGGACAAGACTTTACGTACATGAAAACACTAATCAAATAAAAGGAGCTTACTTTGTGAACTCTCTTACGACGGATAGCTTCGACTTCATAGTACTCTTGAACCAGCTTTGGCCCCTCCTCTTCCTCTTTGCCTTCTGCTTCTTCCTCTTCTCCTCCATCATCTTCAGCCATTTCCACATCCTCTGGACGCCTATCATCATCACCCATTGTCTCTCCACGTTCACCTCCGCCACCACTTCTTTCCCGGCTTCCTCCGACAGTTTCCACCGCCGTATCGGCCTCACCAGCGTCATTCACCAAATGGGTTTTCTTCTTAACACTTGCTGCCCCTTTCATGTTTTTTTTGAGTATGCACAGAGTCCAAAGGCTCTCTCCTCTACTTATACTTGTGCTTGTTCAATGAATATCTTAAGGAAGAAGGATAAATATCAAAACTTTCCTTATTGCTTAGTCTTATTTTGGACAAGTTTGCAGGAATAAGACTTGACCTGTGACCAACAAGACTGGGGATGAGACCAATTGTCACTATCTTTTTTTTAGGATATCACAATAAGAAAAAAAAAACTGCACATTTTAATTATGTAATAATAATAACTGTAAAACATTAATAAATATTGTTCAGTTGAATAGTTAATGTTTTATAAATGACATGATGTGGAAGAAAATATTTTTTTAAAAAAATATTAAGAAAACAGAAAATATGGTATATTAAGGAAAGATAATGTATAGTTTTCTTTCACAAAATTAAAAAAGAACTTTTTCTAAGGAATATAGAAAGTTTGACCAGCCAGCCAGGACCAAAATCAAAATGGAAACACAGACCAGCAATACAAGGAATATATAAAATTACATTTGAATATGAAAAGAAAAGAAAATCTGTAAATGATGGGAAAATGTTGAAGTCAAGGATATATACAAAATTATAGAATTGAAAAAAAAAAAAGAAAATTAATTTTTATTTTTGCAAAAAAAAAAACTAAATTGCACCATCATGCTTTGAATTGTTTGAACTATCAACGGATATAATTTTATGGTTACCACTTTGAATATGTGAAAGTTTTATGCAGAAATATGTAAACCGGACTCACATACCTTTGTCTAGGTTTATGATGAAGTCATGGAAACATTAGATTCATTTCTTTTTCTCTTTTCCTTCTCTCATTATATACAGGTACAAAAAAAGTCTCATAATATATACATTACCAAAAGGCACATTGCAAAAAGTCACGTCTTTTCATTTAGAGAGTCATAAGAATTAAATTTCAATAACTATGAGTTGACTTAATTTAATTGGTATACTACCAAATCATGGGTTTCAAACCTTAGATAATAACTGCAATCATAGTTGTCAAAGCACAATGATTTGTATTGCCAAGTTTTCTAAAAAAAAAAGTTATACACAACCGTTTAAACGGTACGTAATTGCTAAATTATGGCGATTATCTTTTAAACCACCTAAAAATTATATAACATTATAATAATGAAATAAGAGATAATTTATTCTTTCTGATTTTTAATAATTAACATGTTATAGTAAGATATCTAATAAGATATATTGTATAAATTTAGCATATTACTATAATTTGTACGCTCTAGGCATCCAACTAAGCATTAGTATTGATACTTTTTTGTTCTGAATCTAATCAATATACCCACTGATATCAACATATTCTCTGCATGCTTATACTTTTCAAGCTGAATACAGATAATCAAATGAATGTACGAGATCTTATTCTATTTTCTCTAAATTATGTAGAAACGATATAACGAAACAATGACAATCACAATAACTGTTGTTAGAAAAAACAATCATAATAACTAGAGGTGTCAATATTTCCGTTAAAACCGTAATTTATTTTCCCACTAAAATTTGTGAATTTAAAATCTGTTTTTTCCCATCAAAACACTAAATTTACAGTTACTGGTAAAAATTTTATAACTATTTTTCCGCTAAAACTGAAAATTATGATTTTCCGTCATAATCTTAAAATTTCGCATTTCTGCCAAAATCGTTAATTTGCATTTTTTTTGCCAATTTTTTTTATATAAAAATAGTAAATTTATGTTTTTTCATCAAAACCGTAAATTTGTGTGTTTCGACCAAAACCGTAAAAAAAAATTTTTTTTTAGCAAAACCATAAAATTACATTTTCCGCCAAACCGTAAATTTGTGTGTTTCTACTAAGACCATAAAATAATGCTTTTGTGTTAAAATTTCAAATTTGCATTTTTCACTAAAACTATAAAATTATTTTTTCTCTTTAAAATCGTAAAATGGCCAAAACCTTAAAATTATGTTAGTCACAAAAACTGCAACCTAAGTTCTTCAGAAAATCCATACAAATAGACATACACAGTTCGCCCTAGTCTTTCTCTCCCAGGTCCAATTATCGAGGCGCCGTTAGCATCTTTGAATCTCGACGCCGGCGGCGGCGTATCCCGCCGGCGTCGTCTCTGCTCCGTCTCTCTCATGTTTCCCTTCCTGCTCTGCCATCTCTCTTCGCTAATTCTGCTCTGCTTCTGCTCCATCTCTCTGATGTCTTCTTCCACTGGCTTTGTTCTATACATCGGGGACTCCCGTAAACTACTCTCAAGCGCCACTCTCTCAGTCTCTGATTCAAAGCGGATTTTGGCTGTTGTTCTTTACCGGCTTTCACTCCACCTGCCACTGCAAGCTCTTCTCACCTCTTTAGTTCCAGAGGTCTCGACGACATTGTGCTGTGGGTTTCCACATTTGTCTCATCGTTCAAGTCTGGTGCCTCAGTGTACGCGCAGTACGAGCTCTCCTCATTACGAATCCATCACCCCCATCTTGTCAAGATGCTGTCTTGAAGATTTCATTTGTGAATCCGGTGAAATCTCCTTCACGTCCTGCTCCGTCGATAGCTTCTCTAGGGACTCCTGGAAAGTTGTCTCCACTCACCGCGTCATTCACTGGTACTGCTCAACGTCTTCGTGCTCTATATCTGAGAGTTACACCTCTATGTTTGAAGGTCCATACCAGAACTTATTGAAAGGTGTGGTTTTGATTGTTGTTTGTTTGATAAGGATCTCTGGTGGGTTCACTAGGACCTTAAAATTTCGTCTGATAAGGATCTCCGATGGGTTCATCGGGACCTTAAATTTGTGTATAATGGCATATTACCTTTTCAAGAAGAGATTATCGGTGGATTCACCGAAAAGTGTTCCATTTCGTTCTTCTTCGCCTTTTGGAGATAGGACTTTCCTACCGTGCCTTCTTCTTATGGAAGAAGATGTTTTATCGGCCTTGTTGCCGAGCATCGGTTTCAGCTTTGTCACTGGTTTGTTATCTTGCGTAGCGGTCTGTACGGGGCCTGAAGATACAACCGAGATTACCATGTGGTGTCTTGCAGGTGAGAGTTGGCCCTCAACGTCACATTATGTGACTAAGTTTCAGCTGTCCGAATTTATCGGGTATATGCCTAATCGACGCATCCAAGCTTTGTCTTGAATTCGCTGTCATCTTCTATTGAAGATCTATCTTTCTTAATTTGTTTTTTTATTGTAGCTTTTACTTTTTATCAAAGAGGATGGATAATTCCCTCTTGTATTTGTACTCAAGAAAATTGTTGAATGAAAGTAAGTTGTGTTCAAAAAAAAAAAGTTCTTCAGAAAAAAATAGTAAATTTATGTTTTTCTATCAAAATTGTGCTTTTTCACAAAATCTTAATATGACCAACACCTTAAAATTATATTAGTCACAGAAACTGCAAATCTAAGTTCTTCGGCAAAATCGTAAATTTTTGTTTTTTTGTCAAAATTGTGAAATTGTGCTTTTCACAAAATCGTAAAATTGTATTTTTCCATTAGAAACGTAAAATTATGTTTTTCGCTAAAACTATTAAATTTCGTTTTTCCGTCAAACCTGCTAATTATTATATTTTTCCATCAAAGTGAAAAAAATTATATTTTCCTACCAACCCTGTAAAAGAACATTTTTCAAGAATTCCAAAACTAAATTATTCTGGTAAAGTTATAAATTTATGTTTTCTGTAAAAACAATAAAATATATGTTTTTCGCAAAACCACAAAATTGTAATTTCTAACGATAACCGTGAAATTAGATTTTTCTATCAATAAGTAACAAACTTGACAGCCAGAAACATAGCGGTTGACCAGCGCGGCGAAAGATGCGGCATCCCCAAATCTAGTACTCTTCTTCTCTTTCAATGCTTCTACGCTCAACAAGTCTGAAATTTAACTCCTTTTGCGAGATGTGTTGATTCAAGTGGACTACTAGATTTGAAGGAAAACTGGATAAGCTTATGCAACAATGTTGTGCTTCCCCCAATAGAGCTCACTTCGTCTCAACTTACTCCTTAGATCCTTTGGCATATATGGCTAGCGAGAAACAATGTGTACTTCAATAGTAAATTTGCCACACCAGAGGAGACCTTAACAAAGGCATTAACATACCAACACCAAAAAGGCTAGGTCACTATCGAATCTTTATATGATACCAAACCAAACCGGTTTAAGTAAACCACATGCCTAACCGGAATTTCCAATTGAACAATACAATGAATGGACAAGGGGTTTAGTTGAAGCTTCCAACAGAAACACAACTCTCACTCAATGAAGACACAAGTCTCAGTTGGGATTTTAACAAAAGTTATTGATCAGAGATATGAGTTTTTTTAAAATAGTTCCGAGCATAAAAGCAGAGATATAGATCAGAACTGGAACTGCATCTCTGGAGTGTAACCAAGAGCTTCAAGGTTTGCAGCCATGGCCTTGTTCATTGGCGGTGGTCCACATCTTAGGATCTGCAATTCAAACATAAAACCGTAAAAAAAAAAGATTGAAACACCATCAAAATTACCTTTTGTCAAATGTTTGTATTCACTATTGGTTTTTGTTTCAGACATTGACAGAGTTGATTCAAGATTTTGATTTAGAAACAGTGATGATCGAGTATGTTCAAGATCAAGAACAGAGGAAGGTTTTACCTGAATATCAGATGCAGGTGCAGGGCAATGAGCCTGAATCATTTCCTTGGTTACAAATCCAACACCACCATCCCATACTTCAGGAGGCTAATCACATTGCCACAGAAGATATAACCAAAACACCAAGACAAAGGTATCAGAAAGACAAATGTATTTACTTCAGACATTTGAGTTCCGTGGCTCACCTGGTTCAAAACATAGTAGATTTTGAATTGATCTGCGTAATTGGAGGTAAGACTATCCAACTCTTCCTGAGAAAAAAGAGTATTGTGACTCATATAATGATATTTTATAATTTAAAGATAGTCTATGAAAATGCAGTGCTTGTTTTCAGACTCATAAGAATCAGCATGTGAGAGACGTTTTACCTTTAAGAGAATGTCATCGTATGTGACATTAGCATAAATGAGGTGCACCTTTGTCTTGTCTGTTGGGTTTTCAAGAATCGCTCTTGCAACCTTTCACAAATGCTAAATAAGATTAGACTTTGGCAGCTTAAAAAGCGATATATTAGACGCAAATGTATGAAACATACTTGGAACATGGGAGTAATGCCTGAGCCTCCAGCAAGCATTCCAAATGCCCTAAACTGACCTGGCTGATACTTGAACCTTCCCTGCCAAGTAAACAAAACAAAACAAAAAAGTTTTGAGATTCAGAAAGAAGTATAAAACAACAAATTCGATTGTAACTTGTACGCAAGCAAGAGTACCTTTGGTCCCTTAACAGCAAGATGGTCTCCAACACGCATCTCCCTGAAATGATGAGACATCCTTCCTTGCGGATACATCTAGTTTCCAACGAGAATAATTCCAGCATTTTTTAGTTAAATTATTGAGAATATATATTAACAAAAACGAGTCAAGTCAAGGTGAGAGAGTAAGCATATACACCTTAATAACAAGTTCAAAACGTCCAAGGTCAGAATCTAAGGTTGTAGGAGTGTAAGGCTTAATAACTTCCTCCCCTTGAGCATCCTTTCCCCTATTGAGAAAAAATCATTATATTTCAACAAAGCTCTCTAAAATAGATTTCCTAAAGTTTACAAAATGAGTATGTTCATAGGTTTTAGTATCTATCTAGCAACTTGCAGAAAGTTTAAATTTTTGGCAAGGAAGTTCTGAGGAAGAGGATGATCAAAGAATAAAGACCAAACCTGCAGCTAATGTGTTGGCCAATGGGAAGACCCAAGAAGGAGGTTGGAGTTGGAAGCTCAAATACGAACTTAGCCACATTGTGACTAAGTTGTTGCTTCTTAACAAGCTTAAACTCCTTGAACCTCTCTGGATCCAAACACCCTACGAATCAACAAGCTTTAATCAAATCTTCAAGTATGTACCCACATCAAAAAGGCTCAAACTTTCAATTATAAAAGAAGAATCGAAAGGTTGTCACTTTATGATCGAACCTCTGCGTTTCTTGGAGGAGGAAAGATAGTAAGCAGCACCGGCACCGATGGCGACGAGAGCGACGAAGATACCTAAGAGAATCTGAGGATCGAGTGTTCGGAGGAACTCGGTATCCATGGCTTTCTTAAACCCGAATGCAAGTGAAAGGAATAAAATAATCAAAATAGTTTAATGAGAATTGACAAGTGAGAATGTAAAAAGAGAGAAGAAGTGTGTTTGGTAAGCAGATGCGCTTCTTGTCCGAGAGTAGTATCTTTCCCTTTGTTATCTAATGGTATGAGATCTGGTAGACCTAACCTAACTCCAGCACGTTATACTTGCCTTGTTTGCAACACTAAATATTTATTCCATAAAATAAAACTAATTATATTTTATGTTGACCAAAATTAAAAAGAAATGTTTTTTTCTCTGTTTTAAAATGAACCATGTTTTGACTACTATAACACCGTTTATCACTAAGACAAACTCCTTCATATATATATTTCATCACAAGATTAAAGTTTGTGGTTCAGTTTCAACTTGTATAGCCTTGAGTAATTGTGTATTGGTTATGATGTTATTCCGAACTTATAAGAGTAAGCACAAAGTGTATCCCAAAGATTCAAATGTTTGGTATGTGTGACTCATTCTTGTAAACTGAATCATACACACATGCGTAAATGGTATTTGCTTCAAGAGTTGAGAAGGAAGAAGATACTTTCTTAAATCTTGTTTTGTTCAGGAGGAGAGATAATTCAAGAAGTAGAGCTACTTCTAAAGCATGCTTTCATTTCTTTTAGATGGACAACAGAGTTTCTTAACCCATTTGTGGAAATGGAACTTAAACAAGTAACAAAAAGGGTATTGTAAAATATTACTCGAGCAAAAATGTTATGCTACAATGTCACACATCTCCTTTACGGGCTGGTCCAGAGTCTGTGATCGGAGGAGGATTTCTCTGTTGGCGTTGAGAAGCTAAACGCCGTTCTAATGGAGTCTTCCTTTTGCTGACAACAAACCTATTCACTCCTTTCCTCATTGGCATTATCGACGGGAAATCTTCGTCCGGGATCTCACTTAGCTCTGAGATGTTCTTAATCTCGGCCACTCGCTTAAACCATCTCTCTGCTTTAGCTTCCTCTGACATGTCTAACAAGTCAGGCTCCTTCACTAAAGAACCCTCCAAGCTCTTTCCATTTCTGATCTTCTCTGCCATTGGTTTCTGATTGTTGCTTGAAGGTTCTCTTGGTTCTACCTGAGAAACGTTTTTTGGAGCTGGAACTGGATTAGTATCTGTTGTTGTTGTTGTTTCCTGCGGCTGTTTGTGTTTGGCGAAATAGTCAGGTGGGAAAGGGGCAAAAGGGACAAAGTCTGAATCTTTTGTTTCAATGGACATCCGTCTCTTGTTTGCTGGAGAAGTCAGTGAGCGGTCTTTCTTCCTGCTCACCACAAACTGATTCTCTCCTTTACGCATTGGCATTTTATCAGGAGAAGTCTCTTCCTGTATTGCGCTTTCAAGATCTGAAACGTTGTGCAGTTCTGTGATCCTCTTTAACCACCTCGCAGGCTTCTCCTCTGATTCTTTCTCATCTCTTTCAGGTTCATCTGTTTCTTTTCCAACAAGACTTGCACTTGACTTGTCCTCTTGATAGGCATTTTGATTGTCGTCTGAGACACCATCCATCTGGTTGTTGGCGGTCAGTGTTTCCTCCTTATCAGGCTTCTTGGCAAACATATCGGACGGTAGTGGCACGAACGGGACAAAATCAGAGTTAACTACCTGAGAAGAGTTAAACCTCCTGGAAGAAACACTCTTATCATCGGATGGAGAATCAAAAGAGGATGTAGAACCGAGAATCTCATTCAGGCTCCTATTCGTTTTAGTTCCATCTGTCTCAACATTAGCCAACCTTCTCTCAAGAGGTGTTTTTCTCGTGTTAACAACAAATCTGTTTACTCCTTTCCTCAAAGGCATAATCTCTGGAAAATCTTCATCTGTATCAACACTGTTTGCATCAGAACCACCCTGTGCTACTTTATTAAACCACCTCTGTGCTTTCTCTTCATTTTCTGCCAGTCTTTTCTCAAGTTCAGGATCCTTCGAATAAGCAGAGTTGGCTGAACTGAGTGAGACGTCGCTGGGTCGTTTGCAGTCACATCTTAAGCAGGCTATGTTCCTCCCATAGTTGTAGAAATCGCATCTGAGGGATGAAACAAACTGTTAATCTCACTATTCGCGGTTGCATTGAGGATAAAGCAGCAGAGAAAACAAGAATTAGTTGCTTACTGGGGACACTCCCATTCACTACCCGTTAGCTGTCTCTTTGGTCTTGCTTCATCACACTGGAAGCATTTGACATTTCTCGCAAAGTTCAAGCCACTGCACCTGTTTCAATAAGTTCCCTCACCATATGAACAACAGCAAGATGAAACGAAGACAGTTACAACTTACTGACTTTTAGCTCTAAAGATACAATCTACCGACCCAATTATAGTGTACAATTCAAGCTCAGATTCTGAAGAATTCTTTTCTTTATATCTTTTCATAGAAGAAGCGAAACCAACAGCAATCAAAAGGCTACTAAGAAATTCAGTCATACCTCGAGCAAATCCAGTCACCTCGTTTCATCTCAATGTTTTTCTGAAAGGAACGGAGTGCTTGTCCATTTCTACCTGAGAACTGATCTTGCACTGTGCCATGAACATTAGCCTCAGGAGTACGGAAGCTCATCTTTGCTATCTCGCTCAAAAGGTTTCGAACCGAAGACTCCATAATCTCTTGCTCATGGCGCTTGCTTCCCTCAGAAGAAGCAAAGTCCACAACATAACTCAAAAGAAGCCTCATCAAATCCACAGTACTCGCCTTATCCACATCCAGGATCTAATAACGAAACACAGAGGATCAAAACATCAGGGCATTATATATAACCTACTAACTCTCTATTCTCTAGGTGATACGACAATCCACCATTCACTATTAAAAGAGTAAGTTTTTTGCTAAAAAGAACTTACATTAGCAACGCCCTGACGACCACTTCTTAAGTAAATACTCATCCTTTTGAGTGAATCTGGACCTGTCCTGAACAAAAATGGCTTCACATTCTCCACCACCACTTCAACGTCTCTCCTCGAAACCATTCTAACAGCAGTAACATCCATTAAAAAGAGCTTGAATTAGAGAAAGAGAGACATCAAAGGACACATAATGGGAAAGAAGCTAACTTACTCAAGCAACTCAGGTCGATCACGAGCTAAAGCTAAGCAAGCGAGAGCTGGAGGGATGAGTTCATCTGGAAACCCAGGAAAGAACTCGTTTTGAAAATCTGAAGAATCAGTGAAGTAACCAGCTTCGGAGAGAGATTGGAGCAGCTCTGCCCATTCAGGTAGCTGGCGGTGATAAGAAGGAACAGAATCGGAGGAGGAGAGACGGACTCGGTGAGTGTGGAACCGCACGAGAGGTGTCGTGTGGATAAGCGGCGGCAAAGACACGGGTAGGCTGAGAGAACGTCGGTTGGGAGAGCTAACGGAGGAATGAGGAGACGCTAGGCGGTGGAGACGACGGAGATTGGATAAGCGATGGATGAAGATGCCGCCACGGATGAGGAAGAGAGGTGGAGGAGGAGAAGAAGAGAAGAGAGAGAGGAGTCTGGTGGAGCTGTTCATCGTCTCTCCTCTTCGACGCTGACCGTTCTCCAAAAAATCGGACGTGAAATTTTCAGTTGACTACACTTCGAGTTTGGGCCTATTTGGGCCCATATAGGCTTCATAATTTCTGAAGCAAGCTCAGGTTCTGTGTACAATATGGGCTTGTCATTTAAATGATAATTGCTTGTTAATCTTTTTATTAACGGTTTTTGTTGTGGAGGATTTGATTAAGGTCATCTTGACTTCTGCGGACCACTTTAGATTGAACAGCATCATCACATTTTTAATTTGAAATGAAGGATGCTGTGGCATACTCTTGATGCTTGCTGTTTGTTTATAACCACGATAAAATAAATGTGAAATCATCTGTTTTAGAATCCAACGTCTACAACATCTTTGCACATTTTGGATTATGTAGTAATGACTTGTAATTTCATATTTTGTGTAATTCTAGATGCAACATGGTTATATTTTTTACATACTAATTTTGAGTTAATTATGTATCTTCTATTTTAAGTCTATATACATATATATATACACGATTATCAGAAGATTGTTTTTTGTTATAGACTTTTAAAAGAAACTAATATCATTTACATAGTAATATCTTAGTTTCAGAGCGTATAACATACTATAAAACTTTATACTGATGATAACAAATAAAAATTCAATAAACTGCAAAACCATTGAACTAAAGTAACCAAAAAATATATAAAATGAGCCCTTTAAAAATGACAACTTATAAAACATCAATGATTCGATGGTGGTAAAACGGAGAGAATAATTATGTTCTTTTCGACTTGGGAATCATTGTGGTGTGGATAGGTGCCGATCACTGCCGTCAACTTTTGACTAATGTTACTTATTTTGATTAATAACTTTTGCAAAACATTATAACTAAACCTTTTTGTTTGGATCCATTTGGACTAAAGTATTGGTGAGTGCGTGGACAATTAACTGCCTCGATGATGACTTTCAATCTAGTCAGTAAGGTATAACCTCATTAATTCCCCCCCAAAAATGTAATTTGTCATAACTGATTACTATATACTATATACACTATGCTACAAATGGACCGGCTAACAACTTTGACATGGTTTATAATAAAATTATATATATAACTTTATGTCATTACATCATGAGATAAAGCCTTAAATTCCTCAAATTAGTTAAAAGTGAGCTCTTTAAATTAATCAAAAAACTTTCTCTAAGTGAATGTAGTTAGTGTGACTTCTCATGATTACCCCAAACTTTAATTTCATTATCTGCAGTTTCGAATTTTCCTTCTCTCTGTCTAGGGTCGGCAGAGGATAAACTATTCAAACCATCAACTAAAAACTAGCTGAGTGGTTTGTAATATCATAGTTTTTCATACTAAAAAGATGAAAATGCTAGTCCATTAACTAAAATCGTACGAGTGGCAATGGTGAACTATGGTTCACAATATAATCATATACTTTTCAGGTTGATCGATAACCTCGACAACCGCTAATCATTTTGGTTGAGGTGCAAAATCACATATACTTAAAACTGGTAAAATTATATTTATCTTATCTCTTTCATATTAGTTATTTGTACCCCACGTAAAATAATATTTCAAATTATGGTTCCAAAACTTTCATAGTCACTGGACAAAGTTATCCCATGGCAGAAATTTTTGTTTATAAAATCTCATTAAATAAGTACCAGTATTGTTCAAGATAAAAGTTTTTTTTGGCAAAAAATTGGAAGGAAAAAAAGTTGAACTGGTCCATAACGGTTCGAGGATCTTTCACTGAACTGGAAACAGAAATACGTGACAACGGGACACATGTTAGGTAGGAACACGATCCACTCGTGTGTAACAGTTCAAAGACTTTTTTGTTTTGTTTTATTTTGAACTGAACGACTTTTTTGTTTGTTGTCAGCAGAAAGTTTTCAAAATTAGCGAAACCGTTCCCATAACCGAAACTCACATAAATAATCTTTTCTTTTCTAACGTTTCTTTGTACAAAGTTTATTTTAGTCTGTTTTCTTGAATTTAATTCCATGTTGGCCTTCAGTTACATTTCACTCTTCATTTTAAACAATTAATAAAACTCAATGATCTTCTCTATAGATAATTAAATTGTTGTTTTGTTTCGTGGCATCAAGAATAGAGTTAGCTATGGCGCATAAACACTTTTGCATTCAAATGTGAGACCATAAAACTATAATATATAACAGATTCTTTGAAACATCGAGTATATACACACATTTATATACGTTATGGAGAACATGAAACTGAGAAAAACAATTTATTTCTCGCCCTTTAAGATCTTTTCTTGCTTTGTGTCCGAAACAGACAAAGTTGTTTTCCTCAAAATTAGCTCTCACAGAGACGTTCGTACGTTGCACACGTGCATTGTATGTAATTTGTGTATAGTAGAGGAGCCACACGAGCAGTTCGAAAATGTTTTTTTGGAGTTTCCGAGAGTGTTGAGTCTGTGGGGCCTATTGTCATCGAACCCTCAACATGCACGAGCGGTTCTCGTTTTGCATGCAACAACACCCCACGTACCCACCGACTTTTTCAAAGCTTTACTTTTGCACGTGTGGAGAGAGAGAGTGTGTGTGAGTATTCTGAAACTAAAAGTATCATATTTATTCGAAATTTTCGTATTAAAGTAGAAAATAAGAATGTTACCTTCTTTTTGATACATTGCATTTATAAGAAACAAATTTAACAAGCAGCTCCTACTGATATTAATGAGAAAATTTTCATACTGAGATACTTTGTTCGACCGAATTTTCAATATACAGGAGCTTAAATAGTATTTCCTCCTTTTTTTTTTATATTTGACGTTTTAAGATTATGCACATAGATTAAAAAATATTTAATTTTTTATTATTTTTTAAACAAAAACAATATTAATTGTTTACGTAACCACAATTCAATCAATAATAAAATAGAAATGATAATATTATTGGTCATCTAACCTTATTTACTAATAAAATTTATATAGAAAATTAAAAACTTCAAATAATTTGGAACAAAAATTTCCTCTAACACGTCAAATATAAAACAGAGGGAGTACTAAATTGTACATAAATTATGAAGGTCCATAAATATGATACTCCGTAAATACTTAAAGGAGTTCCAAAAAAACAATATTTGATTAAGTCCCTCAAATAAAGAGGACCATAAGCATTGTAATAAGGTTTTAATAAAATTTTCTTGTACAAATTTGGAAGTGTTTTTCAATGTGATTTTTTTAAAAAAAAAAATTGGAAATCTTAATCCAATGTTTCACTTCACAATGTTTAAATTACCCGTGGATCAAGTATATAAAATATGTGATCAAATTTTCTCTACACCTTTTTGATGTGTGAACAAGCCAGCTATCAATTTATTTGTCTCAAGTACTTTAAGAATAACAACTTAACGTCAGTTTTAAAATATTATTTATCTATTGATGTAAAAAATCGTTTATATTACTCACTTCTAAATAAATGTCAGCCAAATTAAATTAAAAATTAGAGAATCTATCTTTCCTCTTCCACCATATAAACAGTGGAAAGCCATTCTGGTGCTCTCGCTCATTCTCTCATATTCTTGGTTTCTTTTTCTTTAATCCATAACCCCAGAAAGAAAGAAAAATATGAATCCAAAACTCATTGATAGATATCGAAAAGGTAACGAAATCATCAATGGGTCGAGAAGATTCGAAGAAGCAAAAAACTTAAGATCTCCACCAAACTTGCACACCAACATCTCTCTCGCTAGAAACCATCTTTACAACAAATCAGTCTCAGTCTTGGAGAGGGATGAAAAGGTAAATAGTTTGAAAAGGTGGGGCAAAAATGAAGTGAAGACAAGATTATGCTCAAGAGGACACTGGAGACCAACAGAAGATGCTAAACTCAAGGAGCTTGTTGCCGAGTTTGGTCCTCGAAACTGGAACTTGATTGCTCACCACCTTCTTGGTAGATCAGGTATACACTTATTTACTTTTATTTATCTGCTTATTATTACTTTCACTTTCTTATTCAAAATTCCGTGAATGTAAGTACTTATATGTTTTTAATTTTGAGAAATTGATTAATTCTGTTTTAAAAAAATTGTATCCAAAAAAGTCATGCATGCCTTTGTCTCTTTTACAAATAAGTGTTTTCTTTACTTAACTAAAATGGGATTTTCTCCAAAATTAATGCCTAAAAAGAAAATTACACAATTTGAAATATATAATAATTTAGTTATATATATATATATATATATATATTGCATGGAAAAATGTTAAATTGTAAGACAAATATATGTGTTCAGAGCTATAAGAGCAAGATTAATTTGAGGTTCTTAGGGTAGAGTTTTTAACGGAATATAAGAAAATGTTTCTTAACTTTTAATTAAAAAAATTAAGAACCGGTTCTTAAATATTTTATTTTATAACCAGTTCTTAGTTTTTTTAGTTAAAAGTTAAGAAATAATTTTTTATATTCCGTTAAAAATCTCACTCTAAGAATTTCGGGTTAATCATATTTTAAGTATTCAATCGTAAACATCATTGACATATTTGAGAGTAACTAATTAGTTTTTAAAGGGTATTTAATGTTGCGTCGGTGATTTCAGGCAAGAGTTGTAGACTGAGATGGTTTAACCAATTAGACCCAAGGATTAACAAAAGAGCATTCACTGAGGAAGAAGAGTCTAGGCTTTTAACTGCTCATCAAGCTTATGGCAACAAATGGGCTTTGATCTCACGTCTCTTCCCGGGTCGGACCGACAACGCCGTCAAGAACCATTGGCACGTCGTCATGTCTCGACGGACTAGAGAAACTCAACGACAACGTCAGCAGCCTCTTCACGCACCGACAGTTAATCATGGTGGGCTCTTCGGTAGGGTCGTGGAGGGTACTTTCGTCAACGAAGAAAAAGATGACCGTGAAGATGACGATGGTTCAGCTCTCTCTACTTGTACGACGGAGCTCTCTCTCACCCCGCCTTCTTCAGCTCACCAGCCACGCTTCTTGCATGACGATAATACCCTTGCCTCAGGCTCAGGTACTGGTTTATGCATTTGTTCGCTTACATAATTATTTTTATTACGTTACTACTTTGTCTCTTTCTAGAAAGAAACTATAAACGTAATTTTTAAAAGTTAATATTTATAGGTTTGGTTGCCCCTTAATGATCATTTTTTTTAGTAAAATGTTTATAGCTCTTCAGCGGCGGTCCTCCTACATACTTTTTAGTCTAAAATTAGCTTAATTAGATTCAGATTCTGTTAATATGTTTTTAGATGTTCAACGTACGTTAAATGATTAATTTGGCATTACATGTTATACAACCGACGACGAGTGAACCACTTCTGAAAATTTTCATATGGCAATAAATACCAATTAGGATGACAAGAAAGAAAGAAAGAAAGAAAGAAAGAGTGTTTTACGTTATAGTACATATAGGGTATATATATTAATATAAGGAATTGTAGTACAATGTCACGTTACTATTTCAATAACAACAAAACTTTCACGTGGGTGCTAAAAAAACTTAGTTTGATGATCTTGCAGGTAAAGATGGTCAGTGTGTGCAGAAATCACAAGTAAATGGCATATATAGTAAGAAGATTGACTATCAAAATCACCATACAATCACAGTCAGTGAAAGAAAGGTGGAGATGAAGATGAAGAGGAAGAGTGGCTTTTACTTCTTTGACTTTCTTGGCGTTGGAGCTTCTTGATTAATAATATGAAGAATTAGGGTTCATGATAAGGAACTAATTGTGCGATAAAGAAAGTTGTTTAGGGCATGTTTATCAGGAGAAATCCATTTGAGTTTCCTATTTTTTTTTTTTTTTTTAAAAATTAAAAATGAAACAATCGGGGCTGCTATGTGTTAGTATGGTCCACAAACAGTTCAAGAAACACAGAGAATACGTCTCTTAATTAGGTAATAGTGGAGACGATTTTTGATACAGGTGGACCCTTCCCCCCCTCTAAGAGACCCATGGGGAGTTGCAAATTTAAAATCAAGTATTTTCTTGTAACTGCATTGCAGAACAAACAAACTCCTTTTTGTGCAAAGCAGAACAAATAAACCAAATATAGATAAAGTTTATGTAATTAATCATGACAAAGATACTTGACCAATATTGCCAATACCACAAAATAATCGTATGAAAATAAGATACATCCCCCGTATGTAGACCAGCATACAGTTATGTTTTCCGAGAATTAAAAGCATAAATCCAATCCACAAAAACCCTTATTTAAGCAGAAAAACCCAACCAGCGACAAAAAAAAAAGCAGAAAAACCCAACAAAACAAAACATATTTTAAAACACACAAATAAGATTTGAAACTATATGTTTCAAATAGAATGATTTCCACACTTAGTAGTAATTCATCAAACTCATTAGTTCAACCTCCTGCAGTTTCTCCTGACTTGACCAGCACCACCGGTAAGCACATCAACGGCTCCCATCTTTATCATTGCTCTAGCAAACTGACGTTTGAAGAAGGCATTGTTGTTTGCATATCGAGCCACAACAGCACGAGTCTGTCGGTCTGTCGAGAGCCGCTGGTCAACCTGGAACACTCCTCTCCTTTTACGGAGCTGCTTGAAGAATTGGTTGTCGAGCCTTAGTGGAGTCGACTGGTCTAGTGCCGCTGTCGCGCTGTTTGCACATGTGTTCCTTAAGCTACATTGCAAGAACAAGAACACATTCTGATTAGTATTTCTATGAGTTGAAATAATAAATTTTGTTTTGCATGCAAAAATAATTTTCTTAAGTAACTTTTCAGGGAAAAACATGCAAAACTAATTTGCTTAAGTTTTCATGGAAAACTTACTTTTCGAAGTTTAATGAAAAATATGTCTTGGAAATAAATAACTTAATATATAGACAACTATTTTATTACTAGATAATGTCAACCACAGAAAATGTCATATTTAAAAAATAGTTAAAACTGGGTAAATTTTGAAAATTTCAGAAGTTATAAAATTGACACTTCTCAACAATTAAACTGGTATATACAAGGATCAAATAAAATTTAAAACCTAAATCTTCTCAAATTTGAATCATGTTCATTCCTATGTAATTTATTTATTTTCAATAAATTCAATATTAAATGACTTACTTTCAGTAAATTCAACCTTCTTTTTTAGTAATGGTGGGTCAATGATTGAACCAAGCTGGTTAAAAAATTACCTGGAAACCAAAGCTGGGTCCATGGCCGGGTCAGGTCGTCCGGTTCCTTGGAAATTAGTGATCCTGTCATTGAACAGACCACAGTTACCCTGACCAACGGTATGTGCACCCATAAGAGCCACAGCGTCGAACACGTTCATCCCTTTGTTCGTGAACAAACCTACGGCTCCGGCGACGGAGATTGTTGGACCCGGAAGGGCGACGTCAATATCTCTTGAGACCAAACCATCGCGCCTCCCCGTGGGGATAGTGTAGCTCGGGCCTCCAGCTAAGAGCACGGAGTCACGTGTCGCTAGTGTGATGATGTCAGCGCATGAGACCGTGGAGGGACATGCGGCCTCTAGCTGGGTCTTGATCTGGTCGATCAGTGCAAATTCTCTAACGCTCAAGTTGGGTCCGGCCGTTTTCTCAGTGTTGGCTCCGTCAAGGAGAAGGGAAGCGTCGCAGCCCTACAAGAACGAATAAGAAATGTTAAGACAACATCTATGAAACTTACAGAGCAAAATATCGTTTTAGGTTTTGTATATTAATTGTGTGAATAAAGAATTTACCAAACCGTATTTATACAACATCCCGATATTGGCTTTTTTTTTTCAAAAAAAACATATTTATATACTGAAAACGATTTTTTAATCATAAAAACCACTACAGAATCAATAAAACCGTATACGTAAATTTGTGATAATTTTCTTTAAAATTTGTATACTATACAAATATGTTGCTTCCCAACAACCTCATAAATTAAAAATTGACATAGAATGTTTTGGACATGTGTTTGAGCCATATCGAAATGTTATAAGTATTAGATTATTACCCTAACGAAACAGTCGTGGAAATTCATACGGAGCAGAGCGGCGGTGACGGTTGGGTCAACACCAAACCGTTGGCTCACAAGATTGCGTACGATGGTCTCAGCTTGAGGGCATGACCGGCTATAAAACCCGACTCTCAGTTGAGCAAATGCGATCGGGAAAACAAAGAAAAGCACAAGAAGAGAAGAAAACTTCATCATTTTTTGGTTGATAAAGAAGTTTTTTCTTCTTGTGGAAGGGATGGTAAGACATTTGAGATCAGCCATAAGGTATATATACTAAAAAAACATTCAACCGTCCTGAGAACAATTCAATTTTTATAAAATCAATATATATTCCTATACGTGCCGATACATGTGAAAGTCAAAAGGTGTATAATGTGGAGAGAACTAAGTTTTTTTTGCAAAGGCGTGCGAGCGACTTAGTGAACATTCCTTTGCCATGTTGTAAGATTATATATTTATACAGTTTTATATTATATGCTAAAAAAATTGATCCAGCTAAGTCGATAATAGTATATTTGTAATTAATTACATTGTCGATAAGGTGGCATTATCATCGTAATCAATATCACTTTCAGTTTTTCTTGCCGATTTCAATTTTGAGAGAAATGTTTAGGTCAACAGAATGAAAGATTTATTTTAAATGATATAATAGTAAGTACTAGGAACGGGTTTTCTTTAAAACCATTTTTTTTCTTTAAAACCATTGGCTTTAACATATTTGTTTTAAACAAACTATATGTATATATTATTATTATTTTTGTTCACAACTATATGTATATATTAATAAGACTTTTATATGATGATTGAGAATGATTTGATGGATTTGCGAGAAGACAACGGATATAAGTTTTAGGCATTAACGTTAATTGTATCTGTTTCATTTAATTTTAGTCAATGGCACATGTAAAACATACGAATATAATTGCACCACACCAACTTATGAATTGAGGCAATATTTAATTTTCTTAAAGCTCTTTTTAATGGAATTTGTTCTAATGAATAGTTAGCATATACATCAAAGCATACATACCACAACAATTATTGTTCCATGTCATGTACCCACAACAATGCTTAAAATTTTGGATCGGGGATGTTGTATCATGAATACTCTTATACAACTAAAGATCTGTCTAAGCGACCAAAATGAAATATGAAAATGTCAAAAGTAAAATAAACCGAAGGAAAGTTTTACTGAGAAAAGCGAAAATGAGGTTTGCGATTAGTATTATTTATGCTTACATTATATGATTATTATTATTATTATTATTAGTTCAAAGCCAGTTGCGTGGCGAGTTATATGAAGAAGCTGTCACGGCTCAGATTATTTGCTTGTAATGATCTGAAACATTATATGAACTCGTTTTTTTCAGTATGTTTTAGTTGAAAAATTGCGAGTTAGCCAAAAGATTATCCTATATGAATAATGTGATTTTAGGAATTTTACCTTGGAAAATAAGAGTAGATACCTTTCTTTTTGTCAACCTTTTTAATGATTTGAAGCCTTTAAGCTTAAATAGAGGTACAACTGGTATTGGGCTTGAAACAGTCGAGGCCCATATGACACAACAAAACAAAGAGGAAAAACGACAAGGTTAAACATTACACGTGCTACTCTTTGATAGCTTCTCAGGACATGTGTTAAAACGCGAGTCTGTCATGTATAAAGCGGCTTTGGTCACCGTGCATCACCGCCACCAAGAGCTTTCCGGTAACCGTCTTTCCAATCTCCTCCGCAACTGGGTTGAATGGGTAAACCGAGTAATAGTTGTATGATTGTGTATAAAATACAGTGCGTTATGGGTCCAAAAGGCCCAAAGACCAAATTTACGTACTTGGATCAAAACTTATTTTGGGCCTGTGATGAAAAACTTCATTCACCTAAAATGTCACCTAAATTCAAATTCATTAAAAAGTGATATCAATAAAGTCTAGATGCGACTCAATCCCCTAATTTGAAAACAAATACAATATCAATTGAAATCATTTATCTTCGTGTTACCAAATGGTTATGTTGTATCACCATATGTTAATGTGATAACGAGTCAAGAAAATGTAAATGCCATTCATAAACATGAAGGATTACTCAAGTTGAGTCTGTTACAAGATTGTGGATTACATCAGTACAGGAACACACAACTATATATGGAACTGACAAAGGTAGGGTTCTGCAAATAAGATCAGAGAAAGACACAACCCATAAAAGTGGCAAACAAGTAAAAATGAGGACAAAACCATAGCTGGAAACAAAGTGAAACTTGGGGGTGATCAGTGGCCTACGTAACCACGCCCTCCACAACTTTTGCACATAATGTTACCACTTCCACCACAACCTATAGCAGAAGCAGCAAATGGTTAAGATGAAGATAAATAACATGACTGTATATAACTTCACCAAGAAAGTAGGATAAGAGAAATGACCTAAGCAACGGACTTTAACAATGATGCCTTGGCTCTCCATAATGGAGTCAACGTATAGACCAGTTCCAGAGCAAGTGGCACAAAGCAATGCACCTTTCGCTTCACAACAAGTGCAGCGCTTATTATCACCAATCTCTCTCTCGGACATGGATAATCCGACAGGCTCCTCGATGATCTCCTCGGGTATTGGATTGTCGTAACAGAACATTGACTCAAGACTGCTTCTTTGTCTGTTCACATCTCTTTTTAAACATGACTCAGCCTACGGAACCAAACAAACAATGATTCTTACTAATGCTAGTACTCGTACTCGTGATCATCATCATCATCATCATCATCATCATCATCATCATCATCATCATCATCAAACAAGTCATGACATTTATCATTTCAGATGCCAACAATTTGAGAGATGAAACATAAATCTCAGGAGAATGATAGAGCAGAAGAGATAATAACCTTGAGAGATGAAGAAGGAGGATGAAGAGAGCACACTCTTACGCGTACTCTAGGAGAAGGCATTACGCGTCGAGTTCCGCCAAGAAAACTCGAATTCGCCGGAAAGGTAACCGGAAAAGCAAAATCTAAAGCGGAATTCATCGTCGACGATTTTGAAATCGAATAGGAAGATGATGATGATGATTAGCTTTGGAGAGATCGCCGGTCATAGGTCTTGTTTTTCGTGATAACCGGACCATACCGATAACGGTATCCGGTTATCTAGACCGAGCCTAACTCGTAATGTGATTTAAATTCATTGATCCAGGCTCATAACGAGTTCGATATGGGCCGTTGTAATGGGTTATATCATCCAGTATGCAAGGGCCCAATAGAAACTAGAATAAAACGAAAACTTGGAGAGGATATGGTAGCTCCTTTTCTAATCCGAAGCTAGAGGCTCATACTCTGCAGCAGAAAGATAAGACGAAACAATGTCTGTGTCAGCGATCTTTGGCACCGGAATCGTCACCGTCGCTTCTTCTCCGGCTCTCCGCCAGTTTCAAGTTCCGAAACTGGGAAACGGAGGAGGATTGGGACTGGTGATAGAGTGTTCGTCGAGGCCGCAGAAGAAATCGACGGCTCATCACAGGAAGACGAGGCCGAAGAAGACGCAGCCTTGGGACATTAAGAGAAAGCCCACCGTTTATGCTCCTCTTCCTCCTCTCCCTCCGGATTGGTCTCCCCTCGCTCTTTCTTCCGACGACGGAGGTGCCACCACCGCCACCGCCGGAGATTTGGTTTCAGGCGGTGACGCCTAGTTATGAGTTATGTACTGGTTGGGTGTTGGAATCCAGTTGAGAAGTTATGTTGGTGTCTGTTTCTGTTTCATGCTCTCTGTTTCTCCTTAACGAATTTGTGTCTGTGTCTGTTTTAAAGCTTCAATCTTTTTCCTCTTGTTTTTGGTTTAAACGTCTTAGGTTCATGTCCCTCACTGTGTACTATGAAAATGATGAGATGAGAAGAAGGATGAACACCAAACACTAAATCAAAATAGAGAGGAGCAGTCATAATAGTATCACGTTACATAGTGTTGGCGTTATGATTGCAGAAAGCTAGCTTCTCATCATGGTCATCTATGTGCTATTCTTTATTTGCTTGCATAAAAGGACTTTTATTTTTGCTGGTTAATTCGACCAGTAGCAATATGTAAGAGTATGGCAGTTGTTTACTCAAATGATCTGTTAGCTGGCAAAATAATGGGAATGGGAATGGTTTTGGATACTGAAGAGTTTGGTGGTGATTACAGGAGCTGGACTTGGGTCATATTCTTGGTAAGAAAACTTTTTGTGGTAACCAAATTAGTACTGAAGAATCTGAAAGTTATAATATGAAAACTTGGCTGATATGCCTTCTTGGAGCTACAAAACATTTGGCTATCGTCAATTTGCTGAAGTGTAGTGTACGTCCGAGCTTAACTTGGTCTGCCGCTCGCCTTTTGGTGGTTTATCATACAATTAGCTTGATCCAAGAGACACTAATTGATCATTTGGAATTTCGGTAATGGTTGTTGCTTCACCCTTGGACTTTGTAACATAGTTTGAATCTGGGAATCCTTAGATCTATAAGGGCATGTTTATTGCAGTTCTCTTAGCATACGGTTCTTAACTTATCTAGGAGAATTTTTTAACTTTTAACTATCTCTTAAATAAGATAATTTAAGAACCGTCTCTTAAATAAAATAACATCTCTTAGCGGAAAAATGAAAAAAAAAAGAAAAAAGGTGAAAGAGACCTGGATAAAAGGCTATAACAGATGTCCATATCCCTTGGACTTTTCATTTCACTGAACACTAAGAGGATAACCATTTTTGATTATGTGAAAGGCCCATTATAAATACAAATATTAAAGTAGGCCCATTCAAGCCCAGAAGAATTCCTAATGAGTTTTCGCGTGGCTTTATGTTTTTAGTTATCATCATCCTCCGATCTCGAGACCTCCTTCACCGTCCGTCACGCCTCGTTTCTTTCGCACAGTTTCGTTCGGATTTGAAATCCTCTCACCATTAGCTTCTCCAAATTGGTAAGCTTCGTTTATTTATCGTCAATTTCTTCCGGATTTGATTTATAAATGTACGCTAGATTCATAATAGGTTTTGAGATCATATAAATTGATGTCGATTTATTACAAAAGCTTGAATCAGATCCATTTTTTCGCTATTCATGTTGCAGAAACAAATAGCCAACATAAACTGAGTTTAATCACTCGGAATTGTAAAGATGTCTGTCACAGCAGGAGTGAGTGAAGCTGCACTTGCTACACGTGCCAAGCTACGAGGTGGGATTGGTCAGACCAAAGTGAAAAGATACTGGCCTGGTAAAGCTCCCGAGTGGGCCGATGATGAAGCTGAGGAAGATGAGGATGTTAGGATGCAAAAGGTTGATGCTTTGGATCGAAAGCATGTTGATTTAGGGGTTGCTAGGAAGGACGATCCGAGGCTACGTCGTTTAGCTCAAACCAGGGTTGAGAATCGTGAAGAAGTTAGAGCTGATCATCGGCGTGTAAGACAGGCTGAGATTGTGTCCACTGAAGAGGAAGAGTTGAGGAATCAACAAGAGGAAGAAGATGAAGATGCGTTGGAAGAAAGAAGGAGAAGGATTAGGGAAAAGAATCTTAAAAGAGCTCAAGAGGAGGCTGATCTGCTTCCTGTGGAGGAAGAGGACGAGGTAGAAGATGAAGATGAGGAGGAAGAGGAGTCTGAGTACGAGACTGATTCTGAAGATGATATGCCTGGTATTACCATGATCAAGCCTGTTTTTGTGCCGAAAGCTGAGAGAGATACAGTGGCGGAGCGTGAGCGGCTTGAGGCTGAAGAACAAGCTTTGGAGGAGTTAGCTAAGAGGAAACTTGAGATGAGGAAGATAGAGACGAAGCAGATAGTGGTTGAGGAAGTTAGGAAAGACGAAGAGATACGTAAGAACATGCTGTTGCAAGAAGCAAATATTGGAGATGTTGAAACTGATGACGAAATCAACGAAGCTGAGGAGTACGAGGTTTGGAAGACGAGAGAGATCGCTAGGATCAAGAGAGAAAGGGATGCAAAGGAAGCTATGTTGAGAGAGAGGGAAGAGATAGAGAAGCTGAGGAACATGACAGAGCAGGAGAGGAGAGAATGGGAGAGGAAGAATCCGAAACCTTCATCAACTCAACCCAAAAAGAAATGGAACTTCATGCAGAAGTACTACCACAAGGGTGCTTTCTTCCAAGCAGATCCTGATGATGAGGCAGGATCCGTTGGAACTGATGGTATATTTCAACGTGACTTCTCTGAACCAACAGGAGAAGATAGGTTGGACAAATCGATTCTTCCCAAAGTCATGCAAGTCAAGCACTTTGGTCGCAGTGGGAGAACTAAATGGACTCACCTTGTCAATGAGGATACAACAGATTGGAGCAACCCGTAAGTTTTCTCCTTTCAGCGTTTCTTTCTTACATTTGGTTTAGTCATAGGCTTCTGAAGACAGACTTATTTAGCATTTGAGTAGAAACATTAAGCTGAGAACTGAACTGAGTTATGTTAAGGGGGGGGAATCTTGCGTCTGTTTATTCGTATATGGAGCTGCAGATTGTGAATTATTATGGTTAGTCAATAGTCATATAGGCTTTTGAGGACTGACTTAATTAACGTTTGAGTGGAAACATTAAACTGGGAATTGAACTGAGTTATGTTAGGGGGGGGAATCTTTTGTCTGTTTATTCGTATATGGAGCTGCATTTTTGAATAATTATGTTTCGACATAATGGATGATTGTGCAGGTGGACTTCAAATGATCCTCTACGCGAGAAATACAACAAGAAAATGGCAGGTATGGATGCTCCAATTGAGAAACCAAAGGGGAGCAAGAAGATGAAAGATTGGGAGAAATAAGCAGGCATCAATATCTGATCGAGTTTAAGCCAAAAATGAAAACAAAGTGGTATGTTCTAGTAAAATAAAAAGGCATCTTACTCTTGTTGTTCTGATTCGCAGTAAGGATTTGATAGTTGGTTAGTTACTACCGTAAGCTCCTGGACAAGATACATCTGTGGTAGTAACAAGATACATCTGTGGTAGTAACAGCGTCTTTTGTATCGGATCAATCAAGATAACATTTTATGTTTTCTGCTTGTTTCACAAAAGCATTTCTTATTTTTCATTATATAACATTATGAATACATTAAAGAATCCAGATTTTGTGTTGGATCATGGTCAGTGTCGGGATCAGGATTGGGGATATAGCATTGAAGCAGAAGCTCACTTAAGTTCTCGTTCAAGTATTTGTCCGAACATATTCACTACTTAGCTTCTAGATAAGAATTATACAGACAAGCTTTTGTTACGTGCTTCTCTACTCGTAACTAATTACTTTAATTTTGCAATAATAATTTAAACTGTATTTTGTATGTTTAAAATAATAAATGGCAAATTATAAAATGGAATTAAAATAATTGTGCGAAAAGTAGACAGCACTACGGCACCAGCTTAATAACAAAAGAGCCCAACGAAGAATTGATCATTTGTTTTGCTGTAAAGAAAAGCCGAAAAACAAAAAACAGAGCCCACTCTTCTTCCTCTTCTTCATCATCGTCCCTATCGATCCCATAGTCAACCATTTTTTTGATTTTCCTCTCTCTCTCTCTCTCTCTCTCTCTCTCTCTCTCTCTCTCTCTCTCTCTCTCTCTCTCTCTCTCTCTCTCTCTCTCTCCAATTCAACACCTCCGTAAGGTACGTCTCCTACTTTCCATGCCTTCCCCACGTCTCTCTCCCCCCTTTCTCTTTTTTTTTTTTCATTTCATTTTCCCTGTCTAGTTTAGGGCTAACGAAGTGATGGAAAATTGTTGAATCTATCGCAATTTGATCTCTATTTTCTCCATGATTTGTTCCCTCGTACCTGTTGATTGAGCTCACCATTACACAGATTTGGGTAATCTTCGATTTGTTGATCTGATCCTCGATCTGATTGAAAGGATTTACCTTTTTATGGGCGTTAGATCCCATCTTAGTGTTGCATGTGATTTGATCTAAAAGTTTCTCTCTTTGAATCAAAACTCGCATCTTGTTGATAAATACGATCAAAGTTGCTAACTTTATCTTTGTTTGAATGTTGCTCTTTACAGAAACAACCTGGAGAAGAAGAAGAGGAAGAGGAAGAAAAGATGATGAGTGATCGGTCGGAGTTCAGAGTTCACGTACGGAGATCGTTTGACATTATGATCAGAAGCTCTTACAGATGGATCTGCGATCATCCCTTTCTCCTCGGCTTCGTTGGGTTTTTGTATCTTCTCCACAGAACCTGTCCTCTTCTGTTTTCTGCCTTGGTGGTTGCATCTCCTGTCTTGGTATGCACTTTGGTTTTGCTTGGAACGATTTTGAGTTTCGGAGAGCCAAACGTACCTGAGATCGAGAAGGAACCGGAGACTGTCTACGAGGCTGCTCCTTTTAGAACTGAGGTTTCGAGGGATCCTTCTACTGTTGTTGAGAGAGGTGGTGGTGGTGAGAGTTTTACGGTGGAGAGATTCGTGGGGACGGAGAAAGATGTGCTTTTGGATGGAAAGGATGTTGCTGATGGGTTAGTGGAGAATCTGTTGAGTGAGGTTGATGACGATGGTAGACCTTTTGATTATAGGCCTTTGGTTGATGAGACTCTTGATGAGGTCAAACGGGATACTCAGGTGAGGTTTGAGGAGAGAGCATTTGTTTTGGACATGGATAAGAAGGGAGATGGGGAAGAGGAGAGGTTAATTGGAACAGAAAAATCGAGGCAAAATGGTGCAATGATGGACGATTCAAAGGAAGATCAGATGGATGTATCTCCAGTTTCACCTTGGAGACCAATGAGGCATGAGGAGGACGAGGATGATGATGCTGATGACTCACTGGATTCCGGGTCTGATGGTGCGGAAAGTTCTTCACCTGATCCTTCTATGACTGACATCATCCCGATGCTTGATGAGCTTCACCCACTTTTACACACAGAGAATCCAGGTCGTGGTGTTGCAGATCTTGATGGATCAGATGCAGCCTCGGAGGGGCCACATAGGAGTAGTAGTGATGAAGGAATGGAGTCTGATGTTGACAGCCAAAGTCATGGAGAAGAGGGAGATAATGAGAACGAAGAGGAAGACGAGGATGAAGAAGAGGAAGAGGAAAAGAAGGAAGAGAAGGATGATGAAAGCAAATCAGCAATCAAGTGGACAGAGGCTGACCAGAAAAATGTTATGGATCTAGGAAGTCTTGAGCTTGAAAGAAACCAACGGTTGGAGAATCTTATTGCCAGGAGAAGAGCTCGCCACAATATGAGAATGATGGCAGAGAAAAATCTGATTGATTTTGATAGTGCTGATATTCCCTTTAATATGCCACCTATCTCAACTGCAAGGCACAATCCATTTGATCTTCCGTATGATCCCTATGATGATATGGATATACCTGGCTCTGCCCCGTCTATTATGTTTGCGAGGAAAAACCCATTTGATATTCCATATGATCCAAATGAAGAAAAGCCAGACCTCACGAGTGACGGTCTCGAGGAAGAGAGCCCATCTCAACAACCGAAGGATCAAGTGTTCAGACGACATGAGAGTTTTAGTGTTGGTCCATCAACGCTCGGAGGTCCCAGGCATGATAGGCTACGGCCTTTCTTTGTGCTAGAAAGATTAGCAAATGAGGGAACAAGCTATTATCCATATGAAAGGCAGCTCAGTGAAGTTAGTGAATCAAAAGTCAGTTCTGTTCCTGATACTGAATCTGTGTGTACAATCCTGGAGGATGAAGAAAAGAAGGTGGATGAACAGGATGCTGACCGAGATTCTAAGGCTGATATGGCTTCTGACCAGGATGAAGAAAAAACCCAATCGGCTTCTGACCATGATGAAGGAAAAACCCATTCAGCTTCTGACCATGATGAAGAAAAAAGCCATTCTTCAGAAGATTCTGATTTCGATGAACAAGGTGGTAGCAGAAATCTTCATCATGATGTGGCTGAGATAATACTGGGAAGTCCAGAAACACACCATGAGCAATCAAACATGACGGACGGAGAAACTTCTGATAAGTCAAAGCATGATGAAGAGGATTCTAGTGATAGTGATTCATCCTTATCAGAGACAGAAGAAGAGATAGGGGATATTAGTGAGCATGAAGCAATGATGGTTTCTGAGCAGAAAGTTGATCTTCATGAAGAATCAGGTACTTCTTCCCAGCCTTCTTTTGGAGGATTAGAAATCCATGTTCCAAGAGGGGTGGATGATGATTATAACCATGATGCTGCACACCCGTCGATGGAGGAGTTAGCAACTCATGATCTTTCTGGTTTGGTGGAAGACCAGCACGTAGAACCTGTTTACGATACGAGTCCTCGTTCTGGCAGTAGGTTCCCATCATTTTCTTCGGTATCGTCTGATTACAAATCAGACCTACCTGGAAAGAATGTGGAAGAAGTACAGGAAAATGCAGAGAATGAAGGTGAAACTTATTCTGAGAGCATTGGTCCTGCGGAAATTCATTCCACATCTGATGAGATTGAAAGAAGTACAAGGGAAGTAGGAGAGAGTAGCTCACATGTTACAGGTGAGGCAAATCTTCTCGTTGGGGAGGTTGGAATTGATGGTCAAAAAGATTCAACTGTTTCCGGGTCTGAATTTGAGGATGCCTTACTTGATCCATCTTCTCGGCCTTCAAATAAGAACGAGAAGGATGGCCCTTCGTCTGTTTCTAGTGATGAAGACCTGGAAGAGGCTGTAGATACAAGAGCGCGTGATGTTAGTGAAGACCTGGAAGAGCTGCATAAAGAATCACCTGATGTGGTACATGACGTAGCTGAAACTTCAGTAAACAGATCAGTATCTGAAGGGATAATGCACGAGGAAGAGGATAAACAAAAGGATGAAGCAAATCCTCGAACATTCAATGCAGACATCCCAATAGACAGTTACTCCACTTTGTCTTCTGGAGCAGTTGAGTATGCTGAGACACATTCATTTAATGACGAAGATGTTCCGCAGTCGGAACAAGATTCAGTTCAGTCATCAGTTTCTGATGCCAAGGAAGAAACACCCTCCAACCAAACTATGGATATCGAAGTAGACTCTGTGAATGCTAGTGCCCAAAATGTGGGATCCGAAGAAACAACTCCTTATGAGTCAGATAGAGAACTGACCTGGTCAGATAAATCAGTGGTCGAACAATCAGCACTTGAACCTGGTGAAGATCATGTAAGTCATGAAACTTATCTTCTTTCGTAGTTGCACATCATTACAAATTTATCAGATGAGTTTGGTATACTAAATTCTACTGCTTTCCTCTAAGCTTAAGATAGTCTATGTTGTATACTTAACCTACAAATAATAGAGGGAACATACGAGATCAGTTACTTGATGGTGCATTGATACATATGCAACAACATATTTTAGACGCAGACTCATACTTAACCTGTTTCTTATCCTCATGTCATATTTGTCAATGGTATTCATCTAGATTTGTGGTTTCATAGCTGGAATTGGATATAACAACAGCAGGCTAATTCCTCCAAATTTTTGGGACTTCTTTCTTTGTGCTTTCTGCAATTTGTTTAGCAAGAGATCTGTTTCTTACCGTTGTGCTGCGTTATTGCAGGTACCAGCTCGTGGAGCTCCTGTTAGTGTGGTCTTTTCCCGCAACATCACTTTCCACGAGTATCATGATGCTCCTGAGGATGCAGCGGATTTATCTTGTTTGACATCTGACACAACGTCATCTCCAGCAGAGTCTCCTGAGTACAAAACACCTATGATTGGTGAAGGCTCAAGGGCGGAGTTCTTCCAAGAGACTGTTTATGACGAGCTTGACCATGTGGTCGAGAGATTAGATCAGCTTACAGATTTACATGCGATATCTCAAAGTCCCCCTGAAGTTATCACTGAAGAGGCAGACGAGATAAAAGAGATTGATGAAGGATTGTTGTCTGAACTTGACACGATTGGAGATTTCAGTGTTAAGGAAGTTGTGACAGATTCTGAACCTGGGCCATCTTCAGTAGGATCAGACACTGCCAACGAACTAACGGAAGCTCTGCCTGTTTTGGAAGCGAGATCGGTTGAAGACATAGAATCTGCTTTCCAGCAGATCCATGAAGGATCTGAAGTTGAGGATGTTATTCTTCCTAGCACCATTCAAGACCAGTTGGCTCAAGAAAATTATGGAAATTCAACAGAAACAGAGTCAGATTTGACAGTTGTGGAAGCTACATCGAAGAATGATCTAGATACTGCTATAAACCAGGCTGTTGAAGAGAGCATGGGCAAGCAGCCAAAGTCAGCAGAGTCAGAAGGTGGGTCTGGAGAAATCAAGAGCGCAGTTGAAACCGAATCACCAGGGTCTTCAGTTGAAGAAAGGTCTCTTGATGAGACAAATGTTCATCTGAACAAGACACCTGAGGAACAAGAAGAGGAAAGTAAAGGGAAAGAGATAACAACGTCCGACGTGGAAACTCGATCACCGGAGGATGTTCCAAGACCTTCTGAACCAAAAGAGGGGATGGCAATGGAAGTAATCGCTGAAAGCGTGGTGAATCCCACAGAACCCATTGACTCTGGTAATGTAACAGTAAGTGATGAAGTTGTTACTGAGGAAGCAAAAGCTGAGACCTCAAGCAACACTGATGTGATTGTACAGAGTCATGAGTCCAAAGAAACACCGGAAAATTCAGGGGAAAGCACTTCAGAGCAAAAAGAAAAGACAGAGAAGAAGGGGAAGGAGAAGAAGAAGAAGAGTAAGTCAAATTCTTCAAGCTCGAGCTCCAGCTCACGCTCTAGTTCGAGTGACTCAGATTGAAAGATGGAAGGGTAAAACATCTCAAACTCAAGTAAATATATGTTTGTTACGCGGTAATGATAAGGCACTTCTGGGTTTTGTGTGTGTTTTCATCAGACTGCGCTCTGATTTAGAAGGGGCAAGAAGAAGCCGCTAATCATTTCTCCTTTTTGGTTGTTTTTTGTGTGTCTGTGTTTTCCTTTTTCTCCTGTTTCAGCTTTCATATTTATTGATTTGATTGATTTGTATCTCTTGATACTGTTTTGAGGTGTTCTTGGTTTGTGACTTTAAATATTCAGCTTTAAATTATTTTGTATTGAACCTGAGAAGTGGCAGCTGAGAAATGTGTATTCCTGTTTGGATTTTTTTTTCTTTTGTATGTTAGAGTTGCTCTATATCATTTGTTTCTTTCATCCTTTCTGGGAATTTAATCATTTTAGTAATTTTGGTTCAGGTTTGATCTGGTTTGGTGTTAATTCAGTTCAACTCTACTGTATTCTTATAAGAATGGACTCTTACCTAACAAGCGTTTATTTTCATTATATTCTAACTTGTTAACATGAAGCCTTGTAATTGAGATTCGTGTGAATAATTTCTGAATCTTAAGATATTTATAGATTATTAACTTCTTTCTGAATCTTGAGATTATTAGAAAATGCTTATCATTATTGACTCACATGGCTAAAAAGCTTAATAAGCCAGCAATAAGGATGTTTTTGGATCTTGTGTTTCGTTTATTTTTTTATTATTATACGATCTACCAAACTCAAGATTCACCCAATTAAATACGCTTACGAGTTAGTTCAATAATTTCATAAAATACATCACAAATTTTATTTTTGCGTTTGATCTGATTATGAGTATATATTATTGTTTAGGTTTCAAAACAATACAAAATGAAAATTAAAAAAAAATGATGGTTTTCATTAAATGCTCGTGTGAATGTTGCTCTATTATTATAATGGTAGATCTAATTCTAAATCCACCGACAAACCAACTTTAAGGATGCATATGCAAATTTTCTTGCTACTTAAAGTCTCATCTCATCATGTATGTAACTGATGTTCAACTTATTTGCTGTGATTGACAATTACTCGTAATAAATTAGTGCAGAACTACTCTTCAGTAACATTTGATTGACGTTGATTAAGGAAAAGTCAGCACTCTGGTGCCTGAACTGTCGGTTTAGAGCAGCATCACCACCTTCTACATTTTATTATTTTAAAATTCCAAATAACACACCAACACAATTCCAATACATGAGACCAAAAAGTCCAAACTAGTTCTTGAACTTGGAATAAAGTAGGTGTATGTGCTATGGTTATAGACTTCCATAAACTTGAACTACATGATACTCCCTCCATTTTTTTAGATGAAGTTTTAGAAAATTTATGTTGTTTCAAAATAGATGATGTTTTAAGATTTTAAGATATATTTTGAAGTTTTAAGGTTAATTTTAGTTTTATTGGAATTGTTCAACCAATAAAATTTTACAGTATTTTTTATAATTGGTTAAATGTTTTTAAAATTATATCTTTAAAAGTATTTTCTAAATAAATGTAAATTTCTTAATCTTTTTTTTACAGTAAACCAAAACTCCATCTATTAAGAAACAGAGGGAGTAAAATATCAGTCATTGGTATGCGAAATACCATATTGACCCCACTATGCATATATTTCTTAGAATATATATGGTATATGATATGGACTTTGAGTCGTTTAATATTAATATTCAAGATTTAACGTTTTAACGTTTTAAACACAAAGAAAATTAAAAAAAAAACATATAATCAAGGGAAACAATGAAGATTAGTTAAGTTAAGAATCAATGTTTGGTGGCCAAATCATCAGCAAACAACAAAGATGAAGACCACTCATCACTTTGATTATGAATCTTAAACAATAACATACATAATATGGGGGATGTGGGGCCATAACCCCCTTTCTTTACCTACTATTTTCACCCAACAAAACATTTTTATCGACTATAATCTGCCAATTTTAGTTATAAAAACATAAATATCTTATCTATACCTAACGTATATTTGTATTTATTAAATTTTGAATGTTAAGTAAAACTAATAGAAATTGTAAATTTGAGTAGTCAAATTATGGGAAATTAAAAAAAAAAAATTCATCAAACATAATCAGCTTCAACTTCCATATGGTTTCCAAGACGCAGCCGAGCACGAGCAGGGCTCAATGTTAGTGCTGACACTAAACGCCGTCGTATTTAGCAGAAACTTCACTGTGAAATGTGAATCCCCACCAACCTCCGTGGGTCCCATGCCACCTACTTATCGCTCCCACGTACACCACCAACTCCCCCCCTCCACGTTTTAGTTCTCTATTTATTCAATTAATATAGATTTTAATTACGTCTAACTAAATGATTAGACTTTACAACATTAAAGCTCCTAATGGTAATAACAAATTAAGCGGTGCTGGACAAATAAATTGGATAGTAAAGTACTGGTTAACTGCGGTTTGTATAAGAAAAATACATACTGTAGTTCATCTAAAATAAATAGTTCAAAATAAAATATAAATGGTTCAAAACAAAATATAAATCCATATATAATAAAAATTCTAACTGTGAAATATAAGTATTATATTTATATTTTACTATTATTTTTAACATGATTCAGAATTTAAATAATTTTTATTATTCATAAAAGTGCATTGTAATTAAAAAGATATTTTATTATCAGTAAAATAAACAAATAATAGAGTCTCACACTTGAAATACACCTTATTTTTTTGAATTTTTATTTCAAATGGGTTCCATTAATTTATTTATACAGTAAACCCTACTATTTTATTTCATATTATTTAACTTTTAACTCAAGTATATCAATATTATTATGGTTGAATAATAAAATAAATTGTAATCTACATGTTCCGCATGTTAACCGCTCTTAACCTTCATACCCTAAAAATAAATTGAACTATGCTAATCAAAACTACAATTCAAATTTGTAGCTAAGATATTTCTGTCAATTAGTTAAGATATTATCTAAAGATTCGTTCTTAATGAACCATATAGTAAATTGTTCAGATTTTTTAATTTCAAACAAAAAATACATATGCAACTAAAATAGAATGAACAACTAATAAATTAATTTTAAAATAATTATTACATTATTTTAATTTTACTAAAAACTAATTCTATAATAATTTATTTTATGTAATATTAGGAAAAACATATGATGTATTTGTTAGAATAATATGTGTTTTTTTTTCCTCATTAGAATAGTACTCTCTGTGTTATTGAATAACTGTCACTATGACATTTTTTCACACAAATTAAGAAAGTGTATGAAATATATGTAAATTGTTATTAATTACATCTTTTGATCAATAATATTGTAGATAAATAAAATTATTTATAAAATCAATGCAGTTTGCAATTAATTTTCAGGTGAAAGTAAGTATAAATTGCATTAAAATTGTAAAATGACACTTTTTATAGAATAAGAAAAAATTGGTTAAAATGACACTTATTATAAAACAGAGGAAATATGTGTGGAGGGAAAAAGTAAAATGAAAAGGTTAATGGGGGTTATATTATATTTTTTCCTAGTATGGTAGAATCGTATTTACCAGCTCTAATCATATTAATTTCTTCACTTATATTTGGTAAGAAACTATATAAAAATACACATAAATAGCCGTAAGAAGAAAATAAAACAAATAAATAATAATTGCCGAAAATATCAACCACCAGATCTAGACAATAGCCCAACGAACGATCAATCAGTTTTGTTTTGCTATAAATAAACTCACAAGCCCACTCTCCTTCCTCGCCTTCTCTTCTTCGTAGCCAACCCTTTCTTCTCCGATTCTTCCTCCGTGAGGTACGTCTCCGAGAATTTCTAGCTTCCCTACGTCTTCCTTATTTAGCTCCCTCCGCTTTCCATTTCCTTCTTCATCTCCTCGTTATTGTTGTTATTACTACTCTCTCTCTCTACTGTGATTATTTGGTTCGATTTCTCCACGATCTGTTTGTTCGTACTGTGTATTATCACTGAGATCTAAACGTTACGATAGTTCATCAGTTACAGATCTGAGTTTCTAGTGTTATTCGATTTGTAGATCTGGTTTTGGATCTGATTCAAATGATCGTTGTTATGAATATGAGCTCGTATGTGTTAGATCCGCTTTAGAACATCAAATGTTGCATGTGATCTGATCTAAAAAACTTTTCAAATTCTACTTTGAAGTAGACTCATCTCTTTATCTCAATCATATAATACGACAAAAAAAAAGCTGCTACACTTTTCGATTTTTTTTTTTTTTTGCGAACACGTGAACCTTGGAGTCAGAAACTTAGCATTATTATTATTCTTAATATTAAATTATTTTATTTAAATCTGAGATATTGATCTTGTTTTTTTTTAATTTGATGCAGTAAAAGAAAAAAAAATCAAAAATGGCGTCGCACATTGTTGGATATCCTCGTATGGGCCCCAAAAGAGAGCTCAAGTTTGCATTGGAATCATTCTGGGATGGTAAGAGCACTGCTGAGGATCTTCAGAAGGTGTCTGCTGATCTCAGGTCATCCATCTGGAAGCAGATGTCTGAGGCTGGGACTAAGTACATCCCAAGCAACACTTTTGCTCACTACGACCAGGTTCTCGACACCACTGCCATGTTAGGTGCTGTTCCACCCAGATACGGATACACCGGTGGTGAGATTGGGTTGGATGTTTACTTCTCCATGGCTAGAGGAAATGCCTCTGTTCCCGCCATGGAAATGACCAAGTGGTTTGACACCAACTAGTGAGTCTCGGAACCTTCTCCAGTGTCCCTTGCAGCGACATTGTTAGTTGGAGATTTTTTTGAGTTGTGGACTAATGTAATGATGTTTTGTCGATGCAGCCACTACATCGTCCCTGAGTTGGGCCCTGAGGTTAACTTTTCTTACGCATCGCACAAGGCTGTGAATGAGTACAAGGAGGCCAAGGCTGTACGTATCATTCTTCACTATTTATCCATTTTTTTATTAAATTACAATGTCTGCTCTTGGATTATTTTTTAGAGATAATAGGCTTTGATCCAAGGATTTAGAGTTTGAGCTTAGATTCATTGAATGGTGTTTCACCGAGGATACTGATGCGTTAAGAATATACTCACTTGCGCATTCACAAACCACAGTTGCTTGATATAATAGCTTGTAGAAATAATTCGACTGTCGTTTCGCCTAAAGTAGTTTCTTGTTCTTTTGCTAATTGTCATTTGTAGACTGAAAAGTAGGTTCTTTTTTCATCTGCTATTTTGAAGTCCTGATATTATAAACTTGATGTTTATGCAGCTTGGTGTTGACACCGTCCCCGTACTTGTTGGCCCTGTTTCTTACTTGTTGCTTTCTAAGGCTGCCAAGGGTGTAGACAAGTCATTTGACCTTCTTTCTCTTCTCCCCAAAATTCTCCCTGTCTACAAGTAAGAAATCACTTCTTTTTTTATCTTAGCTATGAATGATCGATCCTCTGACATGCCACTGATATTATGACCTTGATTTGTGTACAGGGAAGTGATCACCGAGCTTAAGGCAGCTGGTGCCACCTGGATTCAGCTTGACGAGCCTGTCCTTGTCATGGATCTTGAGGGCCACAAACTCCAGGCCTTTACTGGAGCTTACGCTGAACTTGAATCAACTCTATCTGGTTTGAATGTTCTTGTGGAGACCTACTTTGCTGATATCCCTGCTGAAGCATACAAGACCCTAACTTCGTTGAAGGGTGTGACTGCCTATGGATTTGATTTGGTTCGTGGCACAAAGACTCTTGATTTGGTCAAGGCAGGTTTCCCCGAGGGAAAGTACCTCTTCGCTGGTGTTGTTGATGGAAGGAACATCTGGGCTAATGACTTTCGCTGCGTCTCTCAGCACCTTGCAGGCACTTGAGGGAGTTGTTGGAAAGGGTAATATCTCCTTTCAAAACTATTCGCCTTTCACCCGAGTCACCCAACAATACTAGGGGACTACATAAAAACAAATATTTTAAATGTTGATCTATTATCTTTCTCCATTGATGCAGATAAGCTTGTGGTCTCAACCTCCTGCTCTCTTCTCCACACCGCCGTCGATCTTGTCAACGAGACTAAGCTTGACGATGAAATCAAGTCATGGTTGGCATTTGCTGCCCAGAAGGTCGTTGAAGTGAACGCATTGGCCAAGGCTTTGGCTGGTCAGAAGGATGAGGTATTCTTCACTTAAGTTTTATCCACCTGCTTCTTTATTGGATCCTTGAATAGTCTGCAATTTAATATTGTATTTTCTTTCAGGCCCTTTTCTCTGCCAATGCTGCTGCTTTGGCTTCAAGGAGGTCTTCCCCAAGAGTCACCAACGAGGGTGTTCAGAAGGCTGTAAGTTTGACGTCAAGCCTCAGCCATGTCAACAGTCAATGATTTCTTTTCTTAATCTTTTATTGATGGAGATGTTTTCTGCTTCTTGTTATCTCAGGCTGCTGCTTTGAAGGGATCTGACCACCGTCGTGCAACTAATGTTAGTGCTAGATTAGATGCTCAGCAGAAGAAGCTCAACCTCCCAATCCTGCCAACCACCACCATTGGGTCTTTCCCACAGACCGTAGAGCTCAGGAGAGTTCGCAGAGAGTACAAGGCCAAGAAGTTAGTTTCCTCAATTTAATCCATGGTATTCCGTTAAACAATATGATACTAATGGTTCACTATCTCTCTTTTATTAGGGTGTCTGAGGAGGACTACGTTAAGGCCATGAAGGAAGAGATCAAGAAAGTTGTTGACCTCCAAGAGGAACTTGACATCGATGTTCTTGTCCACGGAGAGCCAGAGGTGAGTTTTTTTTTTGTAAAAAGCTTTTATGTTATAGCCTGAACCCTCGAAGTGGAGGGCTGACAATTCAAAGTTATTGTTGGTTGTCCTTGATAATGTTTCTGACGAGACAATTTTCAACAATTTTGTAGAGAAACGACATGGTTGAGTACTTTGGGGAGCAGTTATCTGGTTTTGCCTTCACTGCAAACGGATGGGTCCAATCTTATGGATCTCGCTGTGTGAAGCCACCAGTTATCTACGGTGATGTGAGCCGTCCCAAGGCAATGACGGTCTTCTGGTCCGCAATGGCTCAGAGCATGACCTCTCGCCCAATGAAGGGTATGCTTACCGGCCCTGTCACCATTCTCAACTGGTCCTTTGTCAGAAACGACCAGCCCAGGTACACATAGAAAACCTTAATCTGAAACGAACACAGGTTAGAATAAAAAGATCGAATGGAGTCTGAAACATGTATTTTGGAAACTTTGTAGGCACGAAACCTGTTACCAGATTGCTTTGGCCATCAAGGACGAAGTCGAGGATCTTGAGAAAGGTGGAATCGGTGTCATTCAGATCGATGAGGCTGCACTCAGAGAAGGATTACCACTCAGGAAATCTGAGCACGCTTTCTACTTGGACTGGGCTGTTCACTCCTTCAGAATCACCAACTGTGGCGTCCAAGACACCACCCAGATCCACACTCACATGTGCTACTCCCACTTCAATGACATCATACACTCCATCATCGACATGGATGCTGATGTCATCACCATCGAGAACTCCCGATCTGATGAGAAGCTTCTCTCTGTGTTCCGTGAGGGAGTCAAGTACGGTGCTGGAATTGGCCCAGGTGTCTATGACATCCACTCTCCAAGAATACCATCTTCTGAGGAAATCGCAGACAGAGTCAACAAGATGCTTGCTGTTCTTGAGCAGAACATCCTTTGGGTTAACCCTGACTGTGGTCTCAAGACCCGTAAGTACACAGAGGTCAAGCCTGCCCTGAAGAACATGGTTGATGCGGCTAAACTTATCCGCTCCCAGCTCGCCAGTGCCAAGTGAAGAAAAGCTTGAATGATTTGAACAAGGAAACGAGTTCTTTTTATCTATAATGGTTGTGTTTTTGTTTGGTTTATTACTTAAAAAAATATTTTAGTCGAAGTTAGATTCGATGCATATGGTTTCCTTTGGATTTTGCTGCAATGTTTGTTTTCTTTTTGTGTCCTTTATTTCTCTGATGGAACATCTTTCTGTAAGGTCTCTTGAAAGGAAATAAAAGATCGATTCTTATACCAATTATTGAAATGTTTCTAAATAAGTATTCGAAATTGGAAGTGCAACTAATTTTGAATGTTTATGTTTATGACCATTTGTATTTTACAATTTGTTATTGATTAAAGAGCGATAGACTTGCGTGGACAACAAGGAGGTCGACTTATCACTGTTAAATATTAACATGAATTGTGTTGTGTATCGAAATTCTAGAACAAATATCCTTTCAAGAAGAAAGAGAATCAAGAAATGTATCTGTCTAATTTACAAGGAAAAAAGTCTATAATGTGTTGGATAATCAATCATTGAAGCCGAGACATCACAGTGATGAACATATCTTCAGGACAAGGGAATGTTAAGCCACCCATTGGATGATCAAATCCAAACTCTTCTTCAGATTTTCTCAGAAGAGCTTGAAAAGAAGGCTGGCTCAAGTATGAGATTGGCACCACATATCTTTTCTTCTGGCTCTCTCCTACGTACACCGCAAGAAACCCTTTTGGCGCCGCCGAGGCTGCCCTTTTGCTTGTTGCGGTTCCAAGAATCTTCTTTGTACCCAATAGATTTCTCACGAAAGCCATTTTTTGTTTCTTTGTCTGAAAGTTTGAATCCTTTTGAAGCTTCTGAAGATGTATGAACAGATTCAAGTTACTGAACTTACTGCTTGTTTGTTGGTTGATGATATGTAGAAATAATCAGTAATGTTATGTGTTTATATATAGAAAGATTAATGAATGAGTTTGAACTTCTCTGAAACTTGTGGTCTTCAAGTGTGGGACAAACTAGAGCTGAGTTTCACATGGTTTTGTCTTTGAAATCAATTGAGTGTGGGACAAGAGAATTAAGATGAAATGCAATTCACAAGGGTTTGTTTTCTCAATGTTTTGTTTAGATAAGACATGATATTGCCAAATAATAAAGACCAGCAACTTTATGTTCATCATGTTCTGTGGTGATCGTATTCCCTCTTTTGTGGTCTTAATGGATTTGATTAATGAGCTTAAAGTGGGGACCTGAAGTTTCTCAACAACAGAACAAGTAGTCTCTGTCACAGGCTAAGTTGTTCTTTGAATTTATACGTTTAAGAATTGAATACTTAATTTCTTCTTTTCATTTATTATACAAAGAATGAGAACACAAAGAGTTAATGCTCGTTAGCTTTCATTACTTGTCTTCTATCATATCTAGAAAACAGAACCATGTGAATAGAGGTCTGTGTATGTCCCATACTTTCTTTCAATGGTTCTTTGGTTGTTTTAAAGTCTTTAACCAATCTATATATACATCTTAAGGCAGAACAAACACTTCAATACAAAAATTTGAATCTGAACATCTATTTGTTTCAAATTTAAAAAATTTCAGACACAAGAAATGGCTTTGTTCAGAGGTCTCTTGAGTGCAAACAGGATTATTGGCATTTCTGTAAATCCGAGGAAGAGTTTGGATATGATCATCCAATGGGTGGATTAACTATTCCTTGTCCTGAAGATACCTTCATCAACGTGACTTCCCAGCTTCAATGATGATGTTCTTAAAGAAGAAGAAAAAACTGTCAGTAGTTTAGAGATAGAATCATTCAGTGTAAATATAAATAGTTGTTCAACGTGAATATGACAATTTGGAGAAAAAAAAGTAAGCTCTGTGATTTTCTCGTTGATGATATAATATTTAATAGACTTGTGAATGAAGTATGAACTCTCAGAAATGATTTGAAACCAAAGTGGAACACATGAGAACTGAGTTCCACAATGTTTTGTCTTCCAAGATAAAATGCATGTGAAACCAAAATACAAACAATGAAAGGTAACGAGTCTTTTCTTCAAATTAAGTTTGTTTATCTTTGGATCAAAGTAAAGAACATAGAACGATTTGAAAATGAAAAAAAAAAAAGATTCATACAGACTCTTTGGTGTATAAGTAAGCTCATAAAAGATTTAAAAACCGGAACTAGAGTTTCGGTTAAGGGAAATTGGATTACTGAACCGAAAGAGTGGAATGGATGAAACTGAAACGCAGTAAAAGCGAAAGACAAAACCGGAGGTTAAAAAAAAAAAAATATCCGGATGATGTTCGGGAGTTTGAACCCGACGTGAATCGAACACGCAACCTTCTGATCTGGAGTCAGACGCGCTACCATTGCGCCACGGATCCGGATGCTATATAAACTCTCTTATGGTTATATAACCATGATCTGTTATAAGTTCTTCAAATGTATTTACATGATAATGACAGTCATTTTCTAAACTTTAGAGCAAGAAGATAGAAAGAAAAAGGTCATCTATATACAATGAATATCTATTTCTAAGTCCAAGAACATAACTTGACAGTCAAGCAATCATCATTGGAACCGAGAAGTCACATTGATGAAAGTATCTTCAGGACAAGGGATGGTTAAGCCACCCATTGGATGATTGAAACCAAACTCTTCTTCGGATTTGCTGAGCAGAGCTTGAAACGAAGGCTGGCTCAAGTACGAGACTGGCACCACATATCTCTTCTTCTGACTCTCTCCTACGTACACTACAAGAAACCCTTTTTGCGTTGCCCTCTTGCTTGTAGTCGCTGCTGCAGTGTAGATGCCAAGAATCTTCTTTGCACCCAGTACACTTCTCATCAAAGCCATCTCTTTCTATAAACCTTTTGAAAATTTTGTGAGGTGATGAAAGGATTAAAGTTATTGGATATATTGCTTGTTGTTTGTTGATGATAGAATAGGTTATGTGTGTATATATATAAAGAGATCAATGAATGAGTTTGAACCCTCTTTGAAAAGTCCTTGAAACTTGTGGTCTACAAGTGTGGGACAGGCTAGAACAAAGCACCACATGGTTCTGTCTGCACCGTCTCAAAAAAGATGCATTAATGCAGTTTGTCTACTTGGATAATCGCCATAGTCAATTCACAAGGGCTTGGGTTCTCAATGTTTGTGATCCTATTTTAATAAATATAATCAAATAACAACTTGAATGGTGACGCAGACTTGTTGTTCTGTTGTTGAGAAACTCCATGTCCCCACGTTTAGTTCTTATTAAATCCAATTTAGACTACAGAAATGAGAGAACATGACAAAATAACCAACCATAGAACATGAAAGGTAGAGCCTTGCTGGTCTTTGTTATTGACAATGGCATATCTATTATCTACATTCTTTGAAAAAACAAACCCTTGTGACTCATTTATCCATCAAGACAAATTGCATTAATGCATTTTTTCCATAGTTTTTTAAGGCAGAACCATGTGATCTTCTCTAGTCTGTCCCATGATCCAAGACCACAAGTTTCAATGAGAGATTTAAACTCACTCTTTGATCTATCTATATATATACATACACACATGAGCCATTCTTTCTATCATCAACCAAAAACAACTTTAATCTTTCAAACATCTTCAAAAGCTTCAGAACTTTTAGCAAAAACCAAAAACAAATGGCCTTCGTCAGAAATCTATTGGGTGCAAAGAAGGTTCTTGGCCGATCTGTAACAGCATCAGCCGCAACAAGCAAACATGCAGTCTCAGCTGCGCCAAAAGGGTTTCTTGCAGTGTACGTAGGAGAGAGCCAGAAGAAGAGACATATAGTGCCAATCTCATACTTGAGCCAGCCTTCTTTTCAAGCTCTTCTCAGAAAATCTGAAGAAGAGTTTGGATTCGATCATCCAATGGGTGGCTTAACATTCACTTGTCCTGAAGATACTTTCATCAACGTGACTTCTCAGCTTCAATGATTGATCATCCAACATATTGTTCGGCTAGTTAGAGATATACTTATTCCTGTAAATAGAGGAGATTTGTTATCCTCTTTCTTTTTGAAAGAGTTATTGTATAATCTTTTGAAAGTGAAGGACATAGAAACGATTCATGTTAATACATTTTGGATCGAAAATTGATAAAGAAAGGATAACACCAATATGATTCTCTTCTGTTTTCCTGTGATCTTGTTTGATCATTACATTTGAGGTGTCTCTGCATACTTCTGTAATGACATGTGCTTTTAGCTTTGAGAATATGATGAATTAAAAAAACACACACCAGAGAATCATTACAGTCTTAAAGAGAATGAAGAACAAAACCTATGTTGCTTGTCCTACACTCAATCCAGATTTAACACATTTGAAACACACAAACCATGTGAAACTTTGTTCTTTGTACATCCACAAGTTTCAACTCAGTCTAACGCCTATGAACTCCAAGGTGACCTCTGCAAACCAGTGATCTTTGGGACAAGTGAGATCGCTGAGATGGTAATCTTCAGATTAAAGGCTAATTTGTCATAAGACAAGAATCTTAATGAAAGATAACACACCCTTCCGGTATAGTGGTAACAAAAACATATATGGATTTAACGACTTTCTCGTGCCACTAATATGAGTACACAGACAATTATGTATGCAAGAGTGATGAACATTTTCTGCTGCAATTTGTATAAGTGAAACCATACACATTTGAGTTTTATAACCTCTTGAATAACTCTCTTTCACAAAGAACAAGGAAAGGGTTAACATATTTACACTGAATGATTCTATCTCTAAACTACTGTCAGTTTTTTTATTCTTCTTTAAGAACATCATCATTGAAGCTGGGAAGTCACGTTGATGAAGGTATCTACAGGACAAGGAATCGTTAAACCACCCATTGGATGATCATATCCAAACTCTTCCTCTGATTTACTGAGAAGAGCTTGAAAAGAAGGCTGGTTCAAATATGAAACTGGCACCACATATCTCTTCTTATGGACCTTGTCTTCACCAACGTACACTGCAAGAAACCCCTTTGGTGTCCTTTTGCTTGTAGCCGCTACAGAGAGACCAATAATCCTTTTTGCACTCAAGATACCTCTGAACAAAGCCATTTCTTGTGTCTGCAAAATTTTCAAATTTGAAGCTTTTGAGGAACAAATAGATGATATAAGATTCAAGGTTTGTATTGAAGAGTTGGTTCTGCCTTAAAAGATGTATTAATATAGATTGATAAAAGACTTTTAAAACTACCTTAGAACAATTGAAAGTATGGGACATACAGAGACATCTATTCACATGGTTATGTTTTCTTAGATATGATAGAAGACAAGAAACGAAAGCTAACGAGCTGTTTGTTTTCTCGTGTCTTTTACGTATTAACTTGTCATGTGTGATCGTATTTGTGGATATTAAATCAGAGAATAAGTTAAACCTTTGACAATAGACTTGTTGTTCTGTTGTTGAGAAGCTTCAAGTCCCCTCTTTAAGTTCTCATTAATTAAAATCCATTTAGACCACATAGATGAGAGAATATGATCACCACAGAACATGAATGTTGACAATAGCATATGTATCTATCTAAACAAACATTGAGAAAACAAGCCCTTGTGAATACGCATTTTCATTTTTACATTTTCTTGTCCCACACTCAATTAATTTTCAGTTGGTGAAGACAAACCCATGTGAAACTCTCTGCTCTAGCTTGTCCCATGCTACAAGACCACAAGTTTCAGAGAGGTTCAAACTCATTCACTCATCTTTCTATATATATACACATAACATTACTCTTTCTATATCATCAACCAACAAACAAGCAATAACTTGAATCTTTTCATACATATTCAGAAGCTTCAAAAGGATTCGAACTTTCAGACAAAGAAACTAGAATTAATGGCTTTTGTAAGAAATCTGTTCGGTGCAAAGAAGATTCTTGGAGCCGCAACAAGCAAACATGCAGTCTCAGCGGCACCAAAAGGGTTTCTTGCGGTGTACGTAGGAGAGAGCCAGAAGAAGAGATATGTGGTGCCAATCTCATACTTGAGCCAGCCTTCTTTTCAAGATCTTCTCAGCAAATCTGAAGAAGAGTTTGGGTTTGATCATCCAATGGGCGGCTTAACAATCCCTTGTCCTGAAGATACTTTCATCACTGTGACGTCCCGGTTGCAATGATGATTATCAAACATATTGTTCTTCAAGTTAGAGATAGGCTTTAGTCCCTTGTAAGTAGAGGAGAAGTTTTTTTCTTATATATTTCTTCTTGAAAGAGTTGTTCTAAAACTTTTAAAGTGGAATGCCTTTGTATGCTACAGAACACAACATAATTCATGACTAAATTAAAATACATTTTTGTTCCATCATTGGAAAACTAAAAAAGAGTAGTTATCTAACAAAGAAAGAGGTGACAAAAGTGTTTGTTCATCCATTGATGTTCTGGAACTGTTATCTCTGTTGTTTCATAATCCTACAACAGCTTCTCCATTATTAATCTCTCACTGAAGTTAGAATCACACTTCCGTATACGTTCCCAAGGGAGTGAATGGACTCTCAACCTTTCAATAATCTGTCCTTAAGAGAGAAACATGTGAAACGCTGTTCTTGTAGACAGCAAGTTCAACTCATTTCATTGATTCCTCTGTTTTGAAACAGAACAAACTCTTCATATCATTAACACTCAAGCAATCCAAGTCTTCAATATATATATATTTTATTTTTTTTGAAATTAGAATAGACACCTTTAATGCTTTACAGAACAAAAATGCCATTCACAATGAGCTTTGTAGCCTCTTGAACAACTCTTTTCTCAAACAAAGAACGAGGGAAAAAGTTAGCCTATTTACATTGAATATATCTATCTCTAACTCAGGACTAGATATGTTAGATCTCTCTTCTCCTCGGATCATCTTCCCTTTAGCTCAGAAGTCACATTGATGAAAGTATCTTCAGGACATGGGATTGTTAAGCCACCCATCGGATGATCAAACCCAAATTCTTCTTCAGACTTACTGAGCAGAGCTTGAAACGAAGACTGGTTCAAATATGAGACAGGAACTATATATCTCTTCTTCTGGTCCTCGCCAACATACACTACAAGAAACCCTTTTGGTGTAGTAGCTGTTACAGAGCGGCTAAGGATCTTCTTTGCACCCAAGAGACCTCTCACCAAAGCCATTTATAGTCTTTGAAAATCTTAATAAAATGTGTTGAGGATAACAAGTTTAATGCTCAGAGTCAAGCTTTTGATTGCTTTACTACTTGGTTATGTGAAGAATTGGTTCTGTGTTTGGATGTATAAATAGATCAAAGAAAGAGTTAAACCCACCCTGGAACCAATGAACCTGTGGTCTACAACTACAAGTGTGGGACATGCAAGAACAGAGTTTCACATGGTTTTGTTTTCAAGATATGACCAAGCAATGAAAGCTAATCACCATTACACGCACTTCACAAGGGTTTGTCTCCTCAGTGTCTTTATAATTTACGAAACTGTGATATTGCAATCTTCTCTCGCCTATAATGATGTGGTGGGACTTTCAGTTGCCTACCAAGAGGACAAGAAGGACACAATCATTTCAAAGGACATGATCTCAAGGGGTGAAACTTAAAATATGATTGAAATGTAAGCGAGATTAACCTGTCAGGCTGTCACATCCATGTGAATATCTCTGCAAAAAACTAATAGAACCACCACCATCAGAGTGAAAATCTGGTGAGGACTTATGAGATCAAAATGTTTGGGTGTCAGTCATATTAGCTGACATCTCTGAGCCATAAAAGACAGATCAAGATATCTTCAAGTGGTTTGTACATCTCAGTCTATACACTATGTTTTTCTCACCATTATGTACACATAAAAGCTCTTCCCACTAGACTAATGCAACATTTCTCTTCGCATTTCAGCCAGACCCTGTTGCAAAAGATATGTTCTCAAAAGTTCCAAGATAATCAAACTCTTGATGTCTTCACGTCAGATCATGATGTTCATTCAATAACGAAAAGAAAAGATTGTGCAATAAACATGGCTTATTAAAATGAGATAGTGAAGGTGCCACATTAACTAAAGCAGAGAGAGAAGAAGAGTCATGTGAGTATATGTATAACATAGTCAAATAAAAATGCTTCCTTTAAGTTTTGTTTCCTCCATCGTTGCGCCTCATTTTCCTTGCTCTCTCTCTCTCTCTCTCTCTCTCTCTCTCTCTCTCTCACCAACGAACGCCATGGACGAGACCCAAATCGCATCCCTCCTCAAATCATCAGACCTCTTCCCGATCCCACAAAGCCTCAAACTTTCGTACGGAACAGCTGGATTCCGAGGCGACGCAAAGTTCCTAGACTCCACCGTCTACAGGGTCGGCATCCTCTCATCTCTCCGATCACTCAAACTCAAATCATCAACCATCGGACTCATGATCACAGCCTCACACAACAAAGTCTCCGACAACGGCATCAAAGTCGCAGACCCATCAGGCGGAATGCTCTCTCAGGAATGGGAGCCATTCGCAGATCAGATCGCAAACGCAGCTTCTCCTCAAGAACTCGTCTCGTTGATTAGAGAGTTCGTCGAAAGGGAAGAGATTTCAATCGGAGGAGGCGGAGAGGTGTGGTTGGGGAGAGATACTAGACCTAGCGGTGAGTCTCTTCTCCGAGCTGCGGAGATCGGAGTCTCCTCTGTTTTGGGATGTGTTGCGGTTAACATGGGGGTGTTGACGACTCCTCAGTTGCATTGGATGGTTAGAGCTAAGAACAAAGGTCTTAAGGCAACGGAAAGTGATTACTTTGAGAGTCTATCTACTTCGTTCAAGTGTTTGATTGATTTGATCCCTGTTAGCAAGCTAGAGAGGAGTAAGTTGGTTTTAGATGGTGCTAATGGTGTGGGTGGGATGAAGATGGAGGAGTTAAGAGGGTATTTGAGTAATTTTGATGTTGAGATTCGTAACACAGGGAGAGATGGAGGTGTGCTTAATGAAGGTGTTGGTGCTGACTTTGTTCAGAAAGAAAAGGTTGTGCCTTTAGGGTTTGGGTTGAATGATGTTGGGGTGAGGTGTGCTAGTTTTGACGGTGATGCAGATAGGTTAGTTTACTTTTACGTTCCTTCAGACTCTTCTGGTGATAAGATTGAGTTACTTGATGGTGATAAGATTCTATCTTTGTTTGCTCTTTTCGTCAAGGAGCAGCTAAACATTCTTGATGATGTGTCTCGTCTTGGTGTTGTGCAGACAGCTTACGCAAATGGTGCGTCAACGGATTACTTAAAGCATTTGGGTTTAGATGTTGTTTTTGCAAAAACTGGGGTGAAGCATTTGCATGAGAAAGCAGCAGACTATGATATTGGCATCTACTTTGAAGCTAATGGCCATGGGACTATACTCTTCTCGGAGTCTTTTGTGTCGTTGTTAGTTGCCAAGCAAAAGGAGCTGAGTCAAGGCTCTGATGAGTACAATGCGGTTTCTAGGCTAGTGGCGGTGAGTAATCTGATTAACCAAGCGGTTGGTGATGCTATAAGTGGGTTGCTCTTGGTTGAAGTGATTCTGCAACACATGGGATGGTCAGTGCAGAGGTGGAATGAGCTGTACAAGGACCTTCCTAGCAGACAGATTAAGGTGGAAGTCCCTGACAGAACAGCGGTTGTGACCACAATCGAAGAAACCGAGGCTCTGAAACCTTTGGGGATTCAGGAAGCCATTAATGCTGAGATCAAGAAATATTCGCGTGGCAGAGCTTTCATAAGGCCATCAGGTACTGAAGATGTGGTGAGAGTGTATGCAGAAGCATCCACACAAGAAGATGCTGATTCTTTGGCTAATTCTGTGGCTCAGCTCGTCAAAAGCTTCCTTGGTTGAAGCTAAAGTTCCATAATGGATCTCTGCAAGGGAGATCTTTCTTGTTCATCTCTTAGCTTTCAGTTCTGTTACTTGAGAGTTACTTTGTTTCTCTTCTAGCTCTTCTTCTCCCTTTTCTTTTCAATAAAGTTCTAACACTGGAATGTATCTTCTTCTCCTTAAATAGTATAAGTGAGAGATCGTTGTTAAGGACTCAGTACCAGGTACTTATAGTAAGATCATTACAATGGTGTACTTTGAAAAAAGTTTATGCCTTAGTCTCTGGCTTAAGAAGGGAACTTAGCACATGCCATTGTCTTCATGTCTTATCTCTCAACAACTTTGTCGTGACATACCACGAACCCAACGCTGACCACTCTAATGAAAAGCTATCATAATCTTTGTTGAATTACAACTGTCATGTGTGATCAGATTTGCGGATATAGTCAAAGAACAAGTAAACCTGTGACAGAGACTTGTTGTTCTGTTGTTGAGAAACTTCAGGTCCCCACTGTTGAGTTGTTAATAAATACATTCAGACAATAGCATATGTCTAATCTAAACAAACATTGAGAAAACAAGCCCTTGTGAACATCTGGAGTTTGGTTTTAGTTTATTGTCCTACACTCAAATTGCATTAAACTAAACTTTTCCAAATGCTAAAGACAGAGCCATATGCAACTCTGTTCAAGCCTGTCCCACGTTTCAAAGACCACAAGTTTCAAAGATTTTTTCAGAGACTGAAACTCATTCACTGATATTATATATAATACACATTACTCAATCTATCATTCATCAACCAACAACAAGCAATCCAATAACTTGAGCTCTTTTCATACATCTCTTCAAAATCTTTAATAAAATATAGAAATGGCATTGGTGAGAAGTCTATTGGGAGCAAAGAAGATTCTTGGCCGCTCTGTAACAGCAGCAGCCGCAACAAGCAAAAGGGCAACATCAGCGGCGCCAAAAGGGTTTCTTGCGGTGTACGTAGGAGAGAGCCAGAAGAAGAGATATATAGTGCCAGTCTCATATTTGAACCAGCCTTCTTTTCAAGCTCTTCTCAGAAAATCTGAAGAAGAGTTTGGGTTTGATCATCCAATGGGTGGCTTAACGATTCCTTGTCCTGAAGATACTTTCATCACTGTGACTTCTCAGCTTCAATGTTGATGTTCCACCATTTTTGTTCTTTGAATTAGAAGTAGACTTATTCATTGTATATAGATGAACCTTTTTCGATGATGTAAAACATTGAGTTCCTTTTCATTTAATCGATACGATCATGTTCATGTTGGATCAATCTATGAAAACGTAATACCAGAACACTGAACCGTTACTATAGTAACGCGTCTGACTCCAGATCAGAAGGTTGCGTGTTCGATTCACGTCGGGTTCAAACTCCCGAACATCATCCGGATATCTTTTTGTGTTATCTTCCTTGCTTATCTCTGCGTTTCATCCGGTTCCACTATTTGGTTCGGGAATCAAATCTCTCTTAACCGAGGGTTATATGTCCGGTTTGAATCTATTTTTGGCTCTTAACCAATACACATTTCGATTCAATTTAATCTAATCTGGTGGCTCTTTTTAGCATCTAAAGATACATATGCTCAAATATACAATAGAGACCATTGTGTCTAGGTTGATTTAGTTGTCATCAGGTATCTGCCATAGTTCTTAGATTCATGCTGTGCTCTATTGTTGATGTTATTAAAAGAGAATCATGATCTCTTTGCGGTTGTTACCGTGCAGGACACAAGCTTAAAGCAAATCAACAGGAATTGCAGGCGCACGTTTCTTATTCTTTCCAGTGTGTGAGGTAACTCACTCTCAAGTTTTGATGTTGAGCCTTCAATCAGCTGTGGATCCTAAACTATAGCTTTTGAGATCACTGATGTATCCACACCAGAGCCACTCAGGTTTTTCATCTGTAGATGTAAATCAGCGTCCATAGCAGGAAGTGAAATTGTATATTGACATACTGTGTGAGACGTAAGTCATGATAATGTAAAACCAGTACGTGACCTCGAGTTTTATTTGAATCATAATAGTTTCAAACAAGACTGCAAACCATTGAAGGCAACAATATCTAGAAACAAGAAAACAATTGATTACATTGCGTAGACAGTAGGTCATTGTAGCAGAGTGCTATCGGAAACAGGGTTCAGTCCATATATCTTCCAAGGTTGCAAGAGAGCTACCCGAATCTTTCTCCTCATAACGTGTCTACTTAGAACCTATCTATCCTCTCATCCATGTGTTCCTGTAGGAGGAGTTGTCGCGAAGAGAAGCATTGTGGGGCTTGTATTCCATAACATATGCATGAGGCAGCTTCAAATGCCGCTTGATTGAGTCTCTCAAACCCATCACTGCCTGTTCACGGAAGACATTGCACTATCTAGTAAGCAGCCAAAAGAACAGAGAAATATTATTGTGGATAGTTTTCTTACCTGATGATCAGAAGCATTGCGATTCCATACACTAATGATGTCCTCGTTGAAGCGGACACTCAGTACTGCCCCACAGATATTGTCAGCATCATCAAGCTGGTCCCCTACCAACGCAAGAAGCTGAAGAAAAACAAATAAATGGAAGATGGACTCGGATAAAAAAACATGGACAATTTAAAGAACATTTACAAAAAGGGTTCCTTTTGAAGGATGTCAATACTCAATAGAAGTGCCCACAAGAAAAATAAACCCACCAGATCCTCCCAGAAGCGAGCAGAGACAACTTTGGAGAAACGAATGATCCACTTTCCTCCATTGCAGTTGGCAGAATCCTGATGGAGATGAGTTTAGCTAGCTTATTGTAGGAGATATAACTTATGATGTATCAACATATGTAAACACATACATACCTCCCACAATGGCCTGATCCCATCCTTAAAGAAATGAAGATCTGTAGGACTAGGCAAGAGAGAAGAGCGAGCAAGGTGACAGTAGCAGGCCCAAAACCCTTCAACCTAGGTATCCAAATCCATATCTCAGTAAATCAACAAGATAAGATTCCAAACAGCTTCAAGAACGTTACTTTCATTAGTATGTTTTCGAGCTGCTTACCGTGCTGAAATCCACAACCTTCTTAATATTATCCTCATAAGATGTCTGGTTCCTGACCCCTGGTGTGCGACGTGTGTACCAAATCGCAAACTTATACTGCAAATTTCCCAAAAAAGTGCAATCTTTAAGCTTAAGCAGACTACAAATGCTCACCAATGGTAGCAAAGATCTCATCTTCTCTAAAAAATCACTATTGAACAAACCTAATTTCACAAAAAACCTCTAAAAATATAGATTCAGAATAGCAAACTTCGATGCACGGGGCGGACCAGCAAAGTTTCAGCTCGGATCAGATTCGAATTGAGAATCAATCGGATAAAAATAATTAGAGGACAAACCCGTAGAGGATGGAGACCAGCCTTGAGCTCGCGAGTGTAGCGTTCATCGGAAAAAGAGTCGGACTTTATGTTCTCCATGTTTCCAGATTCTCTTCCGTCTCCGATCTCCTCGTCTCTACGCTCCGCAATCTCCATTTTTGCTCGATTTATTAGCTTCAAGCGTTCGGCTTCAAAGCCCTAAAGGAATACGAGGAGAAAGAGAGAGCGTGTGAGAGGAGGAACCTTTTAGCCACTACTCTGTCAAATACATATAAAGCTCAAAACCTGGAGAAAATTACCCAATGGGCCGTGTTGAGTCTAACTAATGGGCCTTAGTTGGGTTTTTTAATAATATGTCAACATAATCGATTTTTGGCGGGTCTCGATCTGTTATTTTCTGACAACAAAAACTTTCCGACAAGCTCACGGATCTGAGACTTTCCCCCCTGGGATATTTTCAGACAAGATTTTTATCTCCTGTTCTCTCTTTTCAAGTTCTGTTGTTGTTTTTTTGTATCATTTGGTTGAACATTTTGTGATCTTGTCCTCGAATTCTTATGAGATTTTATCCCTAATCGAAACTTAGCGATTTAGGAAATTCGATCTCTCTTTTGCCATAGATTTAGATTTTTCGAGGTCTTTGTTTCATCGTAATTTAATGAGTTTCCGGGTCTCCATGATCCTCCTCCTCTGTGTGATAGCTGGGTCATGCTTACCTTCTGGGTTGGCTTCCTCCGTTGACGTTTGCGATCATCACGAATTCGATGTGTTCCGATTCGGAATCGAGAGAAAGTGTCCTCCTTTTCCTTATCCTAGACCTCCTTTAGAGGTACGTAATCATTATCTCTCCCCCTCGTTTCTGCGTTAAGGATCTGCGATTTTTCGATTTATTTGTGTTGGATATGTTTGGTGAGTGTCGGTGTTTGTGGTTTGATTATTTGCTTTAAGTAGAATAAGCTATTGTGTAGACTTACCATCTCCTGAAGCTCAGATTATCTCTTCAACTAATGTTAATTGCAATGAATTGACTTTTGCTTGTTTTGGCATGTCCTTGTGGTGGTGACAACCAGTCTCTTTTTCACCGTTTGTTGTTGTAGCTTTCTTTTTAGGAAACTTTGACTCATACAAGTTCACACACATTCTTAGGGAGAAGGGTATAGGCCTTGTATAGCTTAACTTCACTCATGTTTTTACCTTTGCTCCACTGGTTCTCTAGGTCTCAGCTTTTTTTCCCTTGAACATAAGCTATTCATAACAGAGGAGATCTTGTTATAAATCTGGTTTGCCTTAGTGATCTACTAGCAGTTAAAATTTCCCTTGGGAAAAGAAACTGGTGGCTGGAAAAAATGTCACTTTCTGTTAGTACTAGTTTTCATGATGAAATAATCAACTTACATGGTTGGATTGTTCAGGAGGGACAAGCCTGTAACTATGATAGTAAGATGTATTTCTGGCTCTTCATGATCTCAATGTCTTGATTCTTGAATATTTAGGATCTCTTTTCATCTCACGACTGCAATATACTTAATGTTCTTCAATGCTTGCCTTTGTTTGTGAGACCAACAGAATCCAAACATGTGATTTTGCTAATGCAGGTGGATGGACACTTGCTAGACAGACTCATGGATGCACATAACCATGGAAATGCTTATACTTCCATACTATTTTATGCCTCTCGGTGCCCGTTCTCAAGTTCAGTGCGCCCAAAGTTTGAAGTTCTGAGTTCAATGTTCCCTCATATAGGGCACCTGATTGTTGAACAATCTCAGGCTTTACCATCGTACGAACCAACTTCTGCTATAGAGTATTACATATTTCCATTTGCATCTCCACTGAATTATTCACAACAACAAATCTTCTTTGTTCCATGTTAATTGATGTCACTATTGGCAGGGTCTTTTCTAGGTATGGTATCCATAGCTTGCCTTCAATCCTGATGGTGAATCAAACATTGAGGATGCGATACCATGGTCAAAAGGATCTTGCTTCCATGATTCAGTTTTACGAAGAAACAACAGGTAAGACATGAAGGCATGGACAAACAAATCAGTTCAATTTCTGCTATAATAAGCTCCTTTCATTGTATCTCTGTGGCTTTTCAGGTCTTAAACCGGTCCATTATGTGGATGAAGCTGAACCAACAAGCTTGGACACCGATGGTAACCTGATCACATGGCTACACAACGGGTCATCTATCAGAGAGATAGCCGAAAGAGAGCCATATTTGGTACTTGCACTGATGTTTCTTTCTTTGAAACTGGCAATTTTGATCTTCCCCATCATGAGAGCACGCTTGAAAACGTTATGGGCATGTTATGTTCCGCATCTGAGCTTGGGAATACTCGGTGAGACTAGCCAACTCTTTGGCCGTGCCCTGCACATGATCGATGTGAGGAGGCTATGGATTAAACAGAGACTCAACAAAACAAGGAACTTCCAAGAGAGAGCAAAGAATGCACTTGCATCTGTCTCGCTAGGAAAATCTACTTCACAATCAGCTTAAATGATGATTCAGATATCCTTCATTACTGATGAGCTTAGTTAAGATCACTTTACGTTTTGTGGACATGTTTTTCAACTTTGGAGTTCCTGTCTCTGTATGTAAATCATGTTTTGCCTTATTTGTGAATATTAATCCTCTTTTCTTGAATGTTCTTTGGTCCACTTCGTTTTATTTACACATTTTGTCTGTATGGATTAGTATATCAACGGTCTGGTTTAATTGGTGGTATAAGTGGACACTTGGGTCGTATATGTGAAAGAAACTTGTCCACTTGTGGATCATTCTGGTTCACATGTTGAGGTTTTGTTTCCATCATGTCGTTTTTGCGTATGGGTTTTGTCAGTTGAATCTCTCTATTAAGATCTTTTCCACTTAGGAATCTTAAGTTGAAAAGTCTTTTATAACAATGTGAATCTAGCAGTCAACAATTTGCAATTTGAATCTGTTTTCTTATTACAATTTTATGATGGTTTAAGATTTAGCTTTTTTTCTAAAGATTAAACTAAATTTCAGCTTTAAACTGATTTATTAAAGCCTGAAAAAAAGGAAGCAACCTCCTGATTCTACCATTTTATAAAGTATGCAACAAAAGCACAATAGGTGAAGCAAAAAGGTAGATTTATAGTTTTTCAATTTGATTTTGTATCTTAGCATTTTTTTGTGATGAGTTATAGATATTTCAAAAGGCAAATCTCTCAAATAATTCCTTTTGAAGTTTTTGTCACAAAAATAGACTTTAAGAGAAAAAATAACTGAAATAGATCTTTTTTATTTTGAAAATTTTAATATTTTTAATTTTTTTAATTTTTAAACCTCACCTCCAAAACACCACCCTCATAACTCTAAACCCTAAATTTAGATTAGTTAACCCAAAGGTATAAATATATATTTACATCATTTAATAAAATCTATTTTAGTCATTTTTCTCTTTAAGTACTATTTTTGGAACAAAATTTTTTTTATGTCTATTTTGGTCTTAATCTCTATTTCAAAAGTTATTCAATGTATTTTTCCAGTAATGAAGTTTTTGTCTCACAATTGTTGATTCACTGTTTTGTCAAGGAAGACCTCACTCGAGATTTGCTACCATCTCTTGTTTTCTCAATTAGGAATAGTATAAAAATTATAATAAAATTAAAATCATTGTAATTCGTTTTTAACTCATTTTCACTTTCTCACTAATTTTTTTTTTTAAATCGTGCTTTTTTTTCTTAAACAACACTTGTAATTGCAAGGAAGCAACCTTCAGTACTATTTTTCACCTTCTTCTCACTCTAAAAGCAATTTAAATATGTGACTTGAATTACACATGTACTTGAAAGTTTTAGAAATATATTCAAAATACAAAAAGCTTTTGGTTGAAGTCTCTCCTCTTCTTTAGTCCTCTAGAAACACGTCCTCAATTTATAAAAACTCAAAACCACCTTCCAATTTGGGCATGTTTATTGCAGGTCTCTTAGCATAAGGTTCTTAACTTTTCTAAGAGACGTTTCTTAACTTTTAAATAAGAAAATTTAAGAACCGTCTCTTAAATAAGAAACTTAAGAGACGTCTTTTAACGGGAAAATTTAAAAAAAATAAAAAAAATAAAAAAAAGTAGAATTATAAGTTAAGAACCCCACTTAAGAGACCGTGGATAAACATGACCTACACAGTACCTAAAGATTCTTCATGCCTAACTAAAAACATGATTTGATCACTAACTATTTTCTTATAAACCAATGGTTAAGAACTGAGAAGGGATCTTGTTCAAAGAAGACAATCAACACTTCTTAACGTGGGTCCAAAAAACAGTAACATCTTCTTTTGTCACTTCATGTGTAGAATAATAGATAAGCTCTACAAAAGACTTACCTCTCTCACCGCCCAAACATAACAAAAACATTTAAGTAAATCATCTTCTTCTTCTTTGCTCTATTAAAGGATCTAGTAAACCTTCTTCACAACAATGAGGGATTGAGAGAGGTCTCTTCCAAAACAGAGCTTTTTTAAAAACTCTCTCTTTTTTTCTTACTCGGAAGGGATGGATCTAGAAGATTGGGAACTACTCCCCAAAGATCTTGTTCAAGAAGAGGATCATGAAGCAGCTGTGATGATCAGTAGAAACACAGAGAGAAGCTTTGACATGGATTACTTCATCTGCCCAACACAAGACTCTGTCGGAGAAACAGAGTTCCATCGAAGAGTGGTCCCCACTCAGCTCCTCCATGTTCCCGTAACTTGGGAACCCGTGTCCACCGTGGACGACACAGACCACAAGAAGAACCATGACTCTGTTTTATCGCCGAGAATAACGTTCAAAACAGCCAAGGAAAACGAATTTGTCGACATGAAAATAGACTTACCGGAGAGGTTTACAAGTCCTCTGCCTCTGAACGATGAGAAACACTCTGTCTCAGGAGGAGAGTGCCATGAGGAGATGGGAACAGAGGTTGAAGAAGGTGGTGACTTGAGAAGCAAGAAAGAGGTTGAGTGGGATGAAAAGGAGACTGAAAAAATGAATCTGTGGAAGATGGGTCTTCATGGAATTGGTGCTATATGTTCATTTGGTGTTGCTGCTGCTGCTGCCACCTTCTGTGTCTTCTTCCTTGGACACAATAATGGTATACAAGGTTGCCGCAACAAGAACCAGATCCTCAGGTTCCAAGTTTACTCTGATGATAATAAGGTAAATATTTTTCTATTAATTTATGATTCTGAATCCAAGTCAAAATTGTTAAATAACCAAATGCATCTAAGGTTAGTGGTTTACATTGAATCTTGTCCCATGAATCCAGATTTAAAAAAAAAATGGTTTGAGATTTTGATCTATTTGGAAAAACTATGACTGTTTACAAAATGATTATTAAGTTTGTTATGCTTCTTTAAATAGCTAAGTGTTGTAGAGATTAAGTCTCATCTCACACTAATTTTACTTGGTTAAACTGGAAGCTGTGGATCAGAAAAGTGGTTAGTGTCTTTGATTGGACCAAAAGTGATAAGGATGGTTTTGGCGGTGTTGGCTAATTACGTGTCTAAGTGAATTGAACAATAAATAATTGTAGAGAAGATACTTATTTTCTCTTTACACGTTTTGTGTTTATCTTCTTTTGCATCAAAGTCACACAACTAGAATCCGTTTTAGAAAACGTCATTGTTCCTTAGACGTTAGAGATATTTTATTTGAGATCGAGTTGGTACATAGATTCATGGGGAGGTTTAGGCATGTAAGAAACAGCACTAATCAAACATGTTTCTACCCCAATCAATCATCAAAAATTAGCTAGAAGCAGACTTCTCCTTCTTTTAAATAATCCAAACTCGTTGTAATTGTATGACTAATTTTGAAGTTGATTTTAAATGAAGGAATACATGTTTTAATTATAGTTTGTTACATGCATTGCAGCGAATGAAGGAAGTGGTGAAGCATGCAGCAAAGCTAAACGAGGCAATCTCTGTGATGAAAGGTCTTCCAGTGGCAAGAGCTCAGATATCTTTTGGAGGATACTATGATGCACTTTGAGTATCATAGCCATATCCGTTTTAGAATAATAAAATACATCAGATCCAAAATGTCTAGTACTTGTTTAAATTACCATCAGGCTCTTATATATACTGTATGGATCTAGGAAATTCAATAAAACTGATGTTTATAAGTTTTGAGTTTTTCTTTCTTCTTGGAATGCAATGTAAACATCAGCCAGTGTAAGCTTCTTCACTGTACCTGTGTTTTTCCAAAAGGTTCTGTCTGATGAAGCTACAAGAACTCAGTACGACCGAGCACTTAAACTTCAAGAAAACTCCAGGCACTATTACCACACTCCTGAGCCTGATGTTGAAGATGCCATGAAGGATTAGTAAAGCTGGTCTAAGAAGAGACGCAGATCCAGATACGATAGATTCCATAGACATGGGTTAGAAAGTAGGGTTCATGACTGCTCGGAGACTAGGCGGGAAAGGCTGTATCCTTCGCACTCTCTGCGGGAAAGCAAGCAGCAGTGTTGTGATTCTTGTGGTAGTGGCTATGCGGGTTAGCTCCAGTTCAGCTAGACATGCTCCTCGCTCTTCTCACCCTTATCTAAATGTCAATCAAAGCTTCAAATCGACACATCTTTTCACCTCACGTGTCTATTGCAATTTCTATGATCTGTCTGAGAAAACTGAATGGTAAAAGAGATGAAATTGCTTGAAAGTTAGAAACTTTTGATTGATTTGTTTCAAGATTAACAAACACAAGTATCAAAATTACAAAAAAAATCAGGGAACAAAACAGAGGAACTCAGCTAAGTATTGTCATTGTTGTGTTTAACTTTGTGCACAAGGAAGAGACGTAGTCATTGACCTAAATCATATTTCATTGATGTGCTTGAGATTCCTCCAAAGGTATTTGCCGCTAGCCATGTCCACGAACACCCAGAACCCTTTCTCCATCTTCTGTTTCAATCCAAATAAAAAAAACTAGAATTCTCAACAAATTAACGGAAAGCAAGTGTACCTTTTTGAAACAGAGTCCTTGTTTATCATTCATTTCGATCGGTGAGATGAGTTCCGGCGAAGAGCTCACCGTCTTCCACGCGAAATATCCGGCGAGAACCGCCGAGAAGAACACCAACAGGAATCTCAACGGACACATATTTCCAAAAAAGAAGAAAGGAAACTGGTTTTGATCTCAATGCGTCGAAGAAAGGATGAAAAATCTGAGATTCTCGGAGAAAGCGAAGCCAAAGAAAGGAGAAATTGTGATTACATCATGTCTCTCTCCCTCTCTCCACTGCGCAAAAAAGGAAACGCGTTTCTGAATTTTTCAGCGATGGGAGGGAGGGAGGACATGACTTGGTTCTTTTGACATATATAAACGAATAATATTTCTTTCATTTTATAAAACTGCCCCAATATATTTTTAGTATTCCTAATAAGTCCTTCAATTCTAAGATATTGTCTTTATTCCAAGGATGTTTTCTTTGTTTGTTAAAATATTTGAATGTCATATTATAAAAGTATATCAACCCGCAAAAGATTGTCTTAATGGGTTTTTTTAATCAATGTCTTAATGGATTTATTCGCCGGTTTAAAATAATAAAATGATTTAAAAACTTAGGGTTTAGAGTTGTGGGGTGGAGTTTTGGAGTTGAGGTTTAAAAATTTTAAAAAAAATTAAATTTTTCAAAATAAAAATGTCTATTTTGATCATTTTTTCTCTCAATATCTATTTTTGTGACAAAAACTTCAAAAAAAAGAAATTTGCACATTTTTTTATCAATGTCTTAATTGATTCATGTGCGGATTAGTTGTTTGGCTAACTTAAATAAAATGATTTTTTAAAATTAGTTTAGAAGTTCAAAAATTGGTATAAGCATCTTTCTAATCAATAATCTGTTAAAAATGTTTAATTAGTGCGTAGCCATTTTTAAAACATTAAGCAAATGAGATGGGTGTGTTAAGTAAGGGGTCTATGTGGAATGGTTACTATCTATTCGGTAAAATAAATAAATAGATAGAAAAAGTGGGGGAAAGTGTACAAGGGGATGACTTCTTCAACTACCTCTTGTAAAAGTCGTATTATTTGTATCATCATGTTCATGTATAGAATTGATAAAAGTTTTGTCAACAGACGCTATTATAGAATTGAAAATAGCTATTCAACAAAACACGTCTGAACTCGTTTTAGTATAATTTGAGGGACATTCTAGAAATTGCCAAACATCATCGGTAAAGTACCATATTGGCCAACTCTGGAGGAGTCACTGTCAGATACTCTACTTGGAATGGGTTCAGATATGAGTCTAAACCAAGGAACCTTGGCCAAACAACATGACACGGTTTTTATGAAAGTGCAAGTTCTAAAGGAAGAAAACGAGGAGTGTCTGACTGTTAATTAGTTACATGACTCATGATTTCACGCTCGTTGTGGCTAGTAGGACTACTGTTTTCAACTTTTCATAAGACAAGCTCTATTTTTCTCCTTTACTTTTGGCTTTGAGATCCTCCTGATCTAACAGAACTGAGTTTATAAACAGATGATGCTTCTATCAAAACATTTTACTCACTTGATAAACCAAAGTATCAAAAACTAGAATCTGAAAAACAATCATCTCATTGTCATGGTTTCTTAAAAGCATTTTTCATTATCCAAGACTAAAATGCAATATTACAAGCAAAGGCTAGAATAGGATTATTAGTATCCTCTCCCTCGGCCTCTGGAGTTGAATCCTCCACGTCCCCTGGGAGCACCTCTTGAAGAGAATCCTCCACGGCCCCTCGGAGCACCTCTGGAAGAGAATCCTCCACGCCCCCTTGGAGCACCTCTGCCTCTCCCACGACCTCCCGTAGATTGTCCCCTGCAAGAAAGAGAACAGTATAAGACTCTTGTCAACAAGTGAGTTCTACTGCTTAAGCCCCTAAATATCAGAAAGGTGATATCTTTATCTTTTGGCCAATAGGGTAAGAAGTAAAGCTTACTTTGGTTGTGGAAGGAATCTTGCTAGAGGTAAGAGCTTAACAGGGTCGATGTAGAACTTATCCCCTTCAGTATATGAGGTAGCTACAATGCCTTCCATCATCTTGATAGAAAACAGCTGAAAAAGGAACCAATACTTTCACCATTAGTAAGCAGACTAGTGACAGAAGAAAGCCACAGAGAGAGAGAGAGATCATAACACATACAGATTCGTTAATGGGACCAAAGATCTCATCTACTTTCCCAATCTGGGTCATGTTTTGCAAGTAGATTGGGGCATTAAAGTGAGGGATCTTCTCTTGTGAGAGCTTAGTCACAGCATCACCCTCACAAGCATGGAGAAAGGTTGCAACTTCTGTTACATCCAAAGAAAGTAACAATGTCATTACAGAGACAAGTCACAAGTTTGTACCTTTTAACTTAAAATACAGTCAAAGAAACTTCAACACAAAGATGAATCTAAGATAAGACAATGATTCATCAAAACAAGGGAAACCCTAATAAGCAGGAAACAGTTCATCAATGTCAAAGCTGAGAACTTTATCTATAAAGTCTTAAGCTTGATATGAGAGAAAACGAACCAATAACTTCGCTGGGAGGTCCTTCGTCACGCCACCCACCACCACCAAAACGTCCACCTCCTCCGCGTCCGCCGCCACTAAAACGTCCACCTCCTCCGCGTCCGCCGCCACTAAAACGTCCACCTCCTCCGCGTCCGCCGCTGTCTCTTCCTCCCCTTCCCCTGAAGCTTCCGCCGCCACGTGGTGGTCTCATCTTTTGGTTTTAGTTCTTCTTGAGCTGAGCTCTGCTCCTCAATAGGGTTCAGGGTTTAAGTGTAAGAGGTGACTTCTTGTTTACAAAAATTAGATAAAAAGGATGGCTTCTAGGGTTTTGAAAGACCGGTTACAACTTAACCGGGAATCTAACGTGCCTCGATGCAGACAGGTTAAAAAAAGCTTTTAACGAATTCACATATGGTTTACTTGTTAGCTGACTTGACACTCAGCTACCGGTTCGGTTTGTTAAACCAAAAACCAAGAACAGAGAGTTACTACTATTATGAACATAGTCCAAGCCACTGCCTTTTCTGGAAGGAAGAATCATTTTTTTGTGTGATATTTAACATATTTGGCAATGGCACAGATGGTGGCAAGTCCGAGTGATTCAACATTATTAAAAACAAGATCTGAATATTTTGGATTGGTTTGGCTTTCTCACATTCATCAGACACTGAGAAAGAAACAGGAACAAGTCTAGAGACCCATTGAACAACACAAATGGATGTTAACAATAAAATAAGCACACACTTGAAGGGCTTAAAAAGCTCTCAAATCTTTCTACTACTATTCCATCTTCTCTTTTTTTACTCGTACATACATCATACCAAGACACATCCCTTTCATTACATTCAACCAAACAGGTTGCGTCTGGTTTTATGTCTTTCATTGGTATTATGACTCTTAAGCAGCTCCAATTGTCTTTGGCTTTCTAACAGAACATGTTATTATGCTAAGTGTGTATCAGCACACTGTCCTGCCATAGCATATTGATGCAATGTACAGATTCTTCGCCCATTTCTCCTGAAAATAATCAACCACCAGCGTTCAGGTCCTATGTATATGGAAACAAAACAATACAAAAAGCCAAAAGATCTAATCTTTGTTCGAAACTTAAAGAAACCCACCTTGACATGGGTACTTGGAAAGGCGGTGGTTCGAAGAGTCTCTTGAGTTTCATCCAACATCTTACGCTTTGGTATGCTTAATATGAAAGCTGCTTGATCTGCAGTTGCTGCCATTGATGTTATTCTATACCCATTCTCCCACCTCCTATGTATCCCATCGCTTGGGTACAAAAAGTCAAGCTCCACCACCTTTCAACGCAGTTTATCATATTAGACTGTCAGGGGAAAGAAAACACCAGACAACAAGAACAAAAAAATGTCGGAAACCTACCTGATCAGAGAAGCCAGAGTTCCTAGACATCACCACACCCCAACGATTACCGGCAGTTGTCATGGAGGTTACATGAAAATCTTCTTTCCACTTCTTATTTATCCACTTGAATGGAAATGAGTCGCTCACTTTGTATGACTGCTGAGAATAAGAAGTTCCTACCAATTCACAACAAGTAGAAATAAGTAATGAAGACTTAGTGTTATAAGTTTACTATTCACTAACACTAACCTTTTGACATAACAACTAACGAGCTCCCGTTATCCGAACCAGCTATAGAGCTTATATAGTAGTTCTTTTCCCATTGTTCCATAATCCAGTCCTGTAAAAGAGACAAAGTGGTGTTACTAACTTGCTACAAAACAGATTGATTCCTAGTTGCTTCAACTGATTATTACCTTGTGCAGGAAGACCGGTGACAACTCATAAACTTGAGAAGTGAATCCGGTTCCAGCATCCATAATGAGGGCCCAGAGATTAGCTGCTGATGCTACACAGCTAATCAAAAGGCCATCTTCATTGCCCTTCTGTACATGCTGGCGCAGCCTCGACTCTCCAACATTGTAGTGATATCTACAAAAGAAAATTTAAAAGATTACACACTTAGTGATGAATTTTCAAGTGTATATGCAAAAAACATTTACCTCTGTTTCATGGGACGACGACCGTTATAGACTGAAATCCACTGAGTAGCAGGACTGCCGATTCTGATTTTCTTCTTCGGCTGTTCATCCTCTTCCAAATTAAGAAGCAATCTTCCTCGTTTTTGCCCAACCTACATATGCCAAAAGAAGCACGTTCAGCAAATATTTACATACAAGTTTAGAAAATAAGCATAGGAACAAGAAAACAGCCAGCAACCTTTAGAGCTCCATCAATTCTAATTGGTCTAGATAGAGCGCACGGCTCAATTAGAGTATCGAAAATCGAAATGAGCTTCCCATAGTTGGGCTCCTCGTCAAACTTCATATTAGTGACTGCCTCGAGGAATAGCTTAAACGGTGCTGGAGAAAAACAGCACATCAGCTCAGGAGAAGTTGACATCTTTTTCTTCGAAACAAGAAAGCTCTTGTTATCACCCTGCAAATACATTAAACAATACAAATACATGACTGACTACAATGAAGAAGATGAAACCGGATATATAAATGTAAGGTCATGAAAAGAAATGAAAATAGACCTGGAAGCCTTGCCATGGCAACCTTCCCTTCAAGAGAAAAATTAAAGTATAAGCCAACGACTCCAGATCATCTCTCCGACTTCCAGTACGACCTAGATGTGCATTAACACTTGCATACCTTATTGTTCCCCTGCATGCGAAACATTAAACAATTATGATATACTTATATAGGCATAAAAGAATAAATATATATACACACACACTAATGACAATACCTGAACACATCAGGTCTTTGATCATATTCAACATGCTGGCCTGAGTGCGAATCCTTCCATTTTGATGCTGAAACAAAGGAAGATTATGAGAACATTTATGCAAACATCAAAGAAGAGAACCCTTTTATATATCACAGAGAACAGTGTAGCGACATAAGAGAAGGAACTAGTACTGTTGATTAAGGTTGTTCTTAAAAGTATATTACATAAGAAAAACTCACCCAGACCAAGATCGATAAGGTAGAGTTTTTTCTCATCAGCTGTTCCGGGTTGACCGAGTAAAAAGTTCTCGGGCTTCACATCTCCATGGACAAACCTATTTTGATATAAGGATGGAATATGACATGAAAATCAGCTCAACGAAAGCATATTGTGGTAACTATCAGCCAGGAAGTTAGCAATAAAAATATTTTCACTAACCCTTTCATATGAAATTTCTCAAGAATAGATATGGACTCAACAGCAATGCACGCTACCATGTTAGGGGACATCCTGCGAAATGTCAAGATTCAAGAACATGGATCATATGAAGATTTTCGCAAAGAGAAGAAAGTTTTGTGAAAGGAGAAGAGTGCTTACGATTGCCCCGAAGAATTCCACACGTCCCAGAGACTTGGACCAAGCATGTCCATGACCTGAAATTTTTTTAAAACGTTCATCAACCTCAATGGTTAATCTCTAAGTATATTTAGTTTTTTCATAGTAAAATGCTTACAAGGATGTAAAAATCTCCTTGCCGACCCTTATGATGCACCGCAGGAACTCCATAGCAACCGTTGAGCGTACTTTACAACCAAACGAGAGAAGAAACATATGAGATGAAAATAAGTTGATAAGAGAACCATGACATGAAAATTAACAAATAATGCAGGCAAGTCTTACTTGTAAACTTGCCACTCGTAAGGTGGGCCAAAATTGCATCCTTTGCTATTTCGGTGCTCAAATTTCAGAGCCACCTGAAAAAGAAAACAAAAATTTTTGTTTGTAAGATATGACTTATAGTGTCTATAACCCTTGTAAATCTTCAGTATGCTTCTTTAAACATACCTCAACTGCATCTGCCCCAATCCTATCGCTGCCACCACTGACCCTTCTACCAACAAAAACTTGACCAAAGCCTCCCTTACCAAGCTTCCTTTCAGTCTTATAAACAGGAGAATTTCCAACTTGTACCTATACACACACACACGAAATCAACATCTCCCTTATACGAAAAAGCTTGGTGATTGAATGTCATTATATTAGCATATATTATACCCTTTCAGGGACTGGAGCTGAGCTTAAATCTTCTTCCACACCAACTATTTTATCTGCGCTACCACCTTCCATAGCGTTATCCTTATCAGCTGCCCCTTCAACTTGATTAAAAGCAGGTTCACCTACCGCAGGTTCTGCCTCTAGATCTATTAACCTGATGCCTCGACCTCTACCAGCAGCACCAGTGGGTCTTGGAGGAGCAGCGTTTCCCCTTCCTCTACCACCACCACCACCTCTTCTCCTTGTTGTAGTCTGAGGGGGAAGCTCAATATTTTCTGCCTGTTCAATCACCTGAGGTCTAGGTTGTCTCAATCTACGTGCTCCACTTCTTAACTCTGGCATTCTTACTCCATATAAATAGCAAGAAAATCTTTTTCTTTAAGTCAACCCGTTTACCTAACCTGCAGCACAAAGAGAGGCATCAAAAGGTAACTACTTAGTTGATCATAAGGTGAACGAAACAATTTCATTTAGCAGAATTTAAAAGAGAAGACACGAATCTAATAGAATCTGAGAAACAGTGGCTTGCACTTTGAGCATTCTTTTTTCCATCAAATCACTAAATTGTCATCCGTATACAGTAGCATCCTCCAATCAAAGCACAATGTATTACCCAATTCAGACCATAAAGTCACCAGCTTTAATCATCGTTTAATCGATGCCATCAACGAAGATGGTCAATACATGAAAAGAAACTAAGCAAAAAAGTTGATTTGATACTCAACATATTGATTAAACACAAACTTCTGGTGATTCTCATCAGCACAGAAGCATACAAACCAGGTTAAAAGCTTATATATATAGTCAAAAGAATCAAACTTTGGATACAAAAATATGTTCAGTCACCAGCTTAAAAACAAGATCTTTCATAAAAACACTTGAAAGATAGAAACTTTGAAAACACAACAAGCAGCAACGAATCTAGACGAGATGTCAAAAACAGTCTACAAGATGAACGATTAGGGACGAGATAAACCTTAACAAAAGGAACGATGATTGGACTACGGTGATGATGGCATCGATCCAAAACTTTCAGATCTCCTTGGAAATTTTAGAATGAGAAACTGATAGCTCCTCCAACTAGGGCGATTTAAATGTTACAACTTTGTAGGTGTGAAGCACACATCTCGAGAGAAAGATACAAACTTTACATAGATTTAGGGTTACAAATAGTGAAGATGATGATGAGAGGAGATGCAGATTTGGGGACGGATTTTTTTGGCAATATTTTCTTTTTAGAAGGATTCATCAACTTTTAGAAAATACTTTGGTCTTCACTTTGACCCAACGAAAAAAAAAAACTTTGGCACATATTTGGTGAAGATTTTTATTTTATTTTATTTTGCTTAGTTCTTTGAAGAAATCATATTTTGGTTTTAAGAAAATTATAGAACCTCAAGAGTCTAATGTTATGTCTTAAACCGAATATTATGTCACAATTGAATGGTTCTTAAGAAAGAAAAAAGTTAGGCCATTTCGCTTTCATAAGCAATTAATTGGAAAGGCATATCAACCGAACTTAGAATCATTCCATATGTGTAGGCTTGGTGAGGCCAGAAACATGACTTCTGTTTCTTAGCTGGTGAGTGAATAAACATGCAAGTCATTGTTGCTAATGGTGCATTCCTCAAACGATGAACAGATTACCAGAAAAAAATCTGTTTGTTTGGTCAATGTAAATGCTTATGTAATTTAAAAGTATTGAAAAGAACTGAGTACACTGTAAATGGACTCCAGGAAATAACACTTGCATGCGAGTGTATACATAGAAAACATGTATTCTTTCTCTTATCTATACGGCGAGTTCATCTTCAAGGTAACTGTATTCAAACGTGAACTCGTTCTTGATCCTTTGAACCCTACACAGAGTTTTCATAAAAGAAAAAGAAGAAACATTCCCATCTTTAGCGACATAGAAAAGAAGACTGATAATCAAAAAACAAGAATCAAATCATTACCATCCTCCCTCTCGATTCTCGTCTTTGGGGGTTTGGAAATCAAAGTAAACATAGGCTCCTTGTTCATACTCATCAGTTGCAATCGTTGGCTCCTTATGTCTCTGAAACCATGTGTTGAACTTTCTGTGGTATCTCCATGACTGTTTCTTCAGCTCTTTTGCAGCTAGATACTGCTGATACGAGTTCTATACGAACCCAGGAAAACAAAATCAACACTTAATCCAAAAGGCTGAGGGAGAAAAAGATTGTTAAATAAAAAGATGGAGGGTTTGGTACCTGCTGATAGTAAAATGCAAAGAACAAAGGCTCAGTTCCATAAGCATCGCTGCCTAAACGTTCCCAGAACAAAGGGTTGCTTACGATTGGCGCTTGTGTTTGGGGAAAAGATTGAGGTGTGATTGCTGGGTTCCTCTGTTCAAACACATACATAGATGGTATATCGATTTTTTAAGGGAATTTTATAAGTGAAGAGGCCAAAAGTGATTTCAGAAGAATGGTGTACCGGAGTATAGGGTCTAGGACGTTCTGAATCTTTGGGTTGAGGAAGTCTATAGAAAGCAGCTTCAAGCATCTGGAGATTGTGCATCTGATCGTTCATTGGACCTAAAGCTGAAGAGTCACCAATGGCTCCTAGTTCAGAGTTACTTCTTCGTCCAATGACCCCGTGGCTACTTGAAGGTTGGCCGGGTTGTATGGGTTGTCCAGGAGAGAAATCGGGGCCGTCCCTAGTTACCTGTACTTGATCCAACATATAGCTGGGCATTCCCGACTGTAAAAAAAGACACAGAGTAGGTAGGATAAGAAGCCAGCCTAAGATAGTTGTTTGGTTAAATAGAATACAGCTATTGCTATTAGGTGTCAATATATTAGACCACATTCACTAGTGAATTGCATATGTGAAGTTTAAGCGAAGGAATGAAAAATCAAAACACTCACCAACACCAAAAAAGAGATAATAACTTTATTCATTTTAAACTTTTCGGTCAAATCTATCTGATAGAAAGCGTATATCAAAGAGATAATAAGCAATGTTAGCACAGATCATGCTTACCGGATTATCAAATAGACCTTTAGAATCATCCTCATTTGGAATAGTTTTTGAAGCTGCTATGGAAGTTGAATCATCAGGTAAGTTTTGCTGCAGCTGATCGTCATTTCTGGCATGATCTCCATCTACACAAACATCAAGAACATGTCTCTTACTTTTTCGTTTTGCATTTTCAATACTTGAAACCAAAAAACTAAATTCCAACAACTCTAGGGTTGAAGAAACTGCCACGAGGTGTTGAACTCCTTCACATTGTGGTGCAACTTCAGAAAGAATGATTATGAATCTTACATTTTACCACGAATATTAGTTGATATATACGCATAGTGTCTACTGCCATCATATCATATACCACTGAGATATCCAGAACAGTGATATTTACCTGCAACAGAAGGCTGCTGACCAAATTGTTGAGTCATGGCATTTGACGAATGCTGTAAGGAGGCAGAACTCATGACATTAAACCCTGGTGCCTGAATTCCCGAGCCACCATGAGGAGAGATTGCAGGGCTCTAAGAAATAGATTAGAAAAGATAATCCCTTATTATGATGATTTTGGGTATCATAAATCAGGTGATTGTTCCACAATATTTAAAACAATCGTGCTCAAGACCTGGCAAGTACACAACCTGCTGTAAAAGCGGATTTTGCTGTTGTGAAGAAAACTGCTTCTCGTTTCCTCCGGATAGAGAAGCCATGCCTAAGAGGTTACTATGGCCTTGTTGTACTTGCTGAAACCGCTGTAAAAATTTCTCCCTATGATCTGGTGCTATTTCAGTTCTTCCACGGACCTAGAAGTGAAAAAGCAGGTATGTCATAGACAAAAACAAGACCGTAGAACCTAACCACAACAATAATATTGTTCAGACTACCAACTTATATAGTGCAAAGGTCCTACAGATCCTTGGTATTATACTCGAATTAAAAACACGCACCGTTTCATTCTGACTCTGAAAGGGACTCCCAGGCCTCCACTGCGAACCAGATACAATAGACGGTGAAAAAGCTCTACCGATACTTGCCGCAACATCACCAGGGTTACTATCAGAGACAGTTCCATCGTTCCCCTTCGTAGCTGGTGGCAATACCATTTTGCTGAGCGGAGAGGTTAGAGGTTGGACATTGCTCTCAACTCCCATTATATTTCTCTTTGCAACTTCAGCTGCTGAAGTAGCACTCATGCGAGCTCCATTAGCTGGACTTGGAGACGGAGGCGGACTTGGTTGGGGCTGGTTGGGGATATTAACTCTACCAATTCCCCTCGGTGGAGCATCAGCAACAGATGAGGGTGGTTTACGGGAAGGCAAGGTTGGTACATCTTCTTCCTTGGTAGCCACTGGAGACAAACTTCCCATGCTTTCTGTGGAAGTCTGAACAGGAATGGAAGTTGATAAGGCAACTGGTACATTTGGAACACTACTGACGGGCACATTCAAACTTGGACGTCCCCCAACGGGTGTTGATGGTGCTGAGTGAAGGGCCCCACTCTTTTGGGGAGGGGTTTTTGGAAGTGTCTCAGAATTGCTATCTGGTAAAGTTGTATCGTCTGTTTTCTCTTGAGAAGTACTCTGATGGTGTGTTGGCAAACTTATGCTCTGAAACAAAGCCAAAATAAAGAAACATAAACAAAAAGTTCTTCAAACAAAAGGATAGAGGAATACTTACCCGAGGTTGAGATGCTGACGCTGCCACAGAACTCTTCATGCTCAGAGGAGTACCCTGAAAAATTTAAGTCTTGTTATGCTAAAGTAACTCTATATGTCCTGAATTTATCCCTTTCAAAAAGATTCCTGAATTTGTGACGGATACAACATTTCATGTTTCCAGAGAGAGAAAAGCAAATAGAAAATTTGAAAGAAAATGTTACCTTGACGAGGGGGCCAGCAATAACTAGATCTTCAAGACCCTCCACCTCATCCAGTGGCAACGTGCTATAGAGCTCATCAACATCACTAAATTCGTCAAAATCATCCTACATAGGGAAAAGTTATACACAAACAAGGACAATATCAGCCTACTTAGAAAGTTGGAAAACCAGAGTAAATCATATAAAAACACATATAAGCAAAATATTCAAGACTCTAGATGACGCAGACCTGATTTCGTTCAACATAATCATCAAGAAAATCTTTGACGTCATTTACTTGTTCTGGACTTAATTCATCATTGTCCAGAAGCCTCAATATCAATTCCAACTTAATTATATGATCCTTGTGCCTTGTAATAGATGTCTCAAGATGTGTCTGAAAAAGAAAACAAACAAATGACAAAATTCACCACAAGGAAGGAATTAAAGCAATAGCATACAGATGCATGTTTTTCAGAGCTTACCAATCTGGGCGGCCTTGTCTTCCCTTTTTTAACAGATAGTCCTTCCAACTCAGCTTCAAAGCTATCAATCTGCGACTCGAGTTCACTCACCTATCAAAAGCAGGAAAATGGGTAGTGAATCAGCTAAAGAAATTATTTATGATGGATAATCCGTAAGGACCTCACCACCTAGTTTCCATAGCACATCAACCATAATTAGCCTACGGGTCTGACAGACATCATTAACAAAAATTCGCTTTGACGTTTCTGTTAAAGGAAGAGGTTTGAGAATAGCAATTAAGCATGGAGGCGCCAAAGCAACTTACCACATTGTTCAACCAATCTCTTGTTTCTGACTTTGCTTTCTCTTTTGGGTCCTATTAGACATGAAGCAGAAAGAATCAGTAGCCTTACTACCAAAAAGAGGTTTAAGTAATATGTATATCCACCCAAAGTAGTTCCAACAGATTTCACAAAACCAGAAATAATTTCATAGTAACTCAATGACGTTGTTTGAAGAAAAAACTGTTCATGTCTACAAACGCTTAAGTATCATATTCTTTTTATATGAGGAATGAATAAATCAAAGGAAACAAAAAAGTTTTGGAGAAAATCTTACAGTTTTAGGTTGCTGACCCAGTCCTTCCTTAGAGAATGCTTTTGTCTTGGTCTCTTTCTCACATATTTTAAACCTTTCCATTTCTCGCTCGATGAGCTTCCGAGCGTCAACCAGGGATTGCTCATATGATGCACTGACCTAAACCAAATGACAAACAATCTGCTCAGCTGAGTCTAGAACAAACGGGTTATAAGATTCCTTCAAAATAGAACAACATATCAGGTATATAAAAGTGATAATAGATGAAGCTACTCCTTTCAGCTATATGAAACAATCTAGAGGCCAACTAAGAGTATGATAGGCAAAACCAACCCACTGGTCCCACTCCTAAAGCATCTTACCCAAAAAGAATAAAAGTCAGATTTTTTTCTTTAATGTGCTAGGAAAGCTTTGGTTAAGCGATGATAAGATGATGATCTGATTGTAATCATCACCACGTAACTTCATAGCAGAGAAAAATCTAGCCACAGCAATAGATAATGATTCGGAAGTGAAATAATCAAAGAGAATGCAAAGGACCTCATTAATCATATTTAAAAAAAGGCGTAGAAGATGAAGAAGAGGACTGACTTTTTTATCTTTGATCTCACTAGACTGAATCCAAGTCTTGATCTGGTCCCTATACCGCTGCAGCTTCTTGATCTCCTTCTTCAAGTCGGCCTCAAACTTTTCCTTTTGGTTAACATTATCCGTATCATATACCTGAAACACCAAAAAAGCCCGGGTTGGTTTGTCCTCTGTCCAAGTAAAAAACTTTATTCTGCGTCGAAAACAAACACTCTTCTCACATTCCACTGCATAAAACAACAAACATGGAGCTCCATATTGAGTTCCACTGGTAAAATTTCACACAAAAATTAATGTTGCTTAAAAGGCCAAGGGATGAAGAATAAATCACATCAGAATCATTGATTTGCTTTAACGCACAGATCGCTCACACACTGCTTCGGTAAACTCAATTCAATGTTAATGTAATTGTACACACTTCTACACTTGCATTCGAAGCTATATACTACAGATAGATCTGCCTGCATTCTCCATATCATTCGAAAACAAATAAAGCGATAAGGGGGGGTGATCGAGGCCAAAGGAAAGGCTCTACCTTGTTCCAGATGCTGTCGAAAACATCAACACCTTCTTGAACCTTCTTCAGCACCCGATCTATCTCGCCTTGTAGTTTGCGACTCGCTCCCATTACAGCTCAGCCCGAGAAGGATTAGGGTTTCCTCTGATTGGTGATTGGTGATTGGTGAATAGGGTTAGGGTTTTCACTTTCAGAGAAAGAAGAGGACGATGATGATTGTGTAACTATCGATGAATTGATTGGATCGTTATGGATGATGTAATGAGAACGAGTTGAAGTATAATATTGACGGCCCAATTTATAATTATATAGTGGGCTTTTTTATTTTCCTATTTGCCCCTCTTATTTTTCTTTCTTTCTGAATTACATCCCCAGATTTTGTTCTTTTCAATTATTCACTATAGAACTCAACATTTCCCCAAATGTAAATAAGTCTAGCCATGTCTGGACATGCGCTCTGCATAGATAAAATGATTTTTTAACGATAATAACATTATATATTAGTAAATAAGTTATAAAATATACAATTATAAGTATATAATAGATAACGTGAATATAAGAAGATGACTTGGATAATTTCTAGTTTAGTTTAGCTCATAAAGAGTTCATTAGTAGTTGTTACATCAACTTATATGACTTATTTTTTTGTCTTAAAAAACGTTCGGTGAAAATGAAAAAGATTTACAATTTATTTTATGGAATTTCATATTAATTTTTTCATATTAATTTATTTGGGAGGTTATAATTTATTCAAAACATCATATGAATCTTCGGACGGACCCAAACCATGTTAATCTAATCATTTAACTTTATTTTATATTATGTATATAAATAATTTAAATATAAATTAGACCAATGACACTAAGTGTAATTAATCTATCTATTAAAGGATAATTATAAAAGTATGAAAGAGTGACAGAGTATGAAAGAGTGACACATCATCATAATGACAGTGATATAAATAAACTACAAAATGAAGGTTATTCTCTTAAATTGATTTTCTATTAATAATAAAAGGATAATAAATTACTAATGATTTAGAAAAATAGTAGAAAATTGGTTACTATCGGTGGGCTTTTGTCCTCTGTTTTGTTGGGCCTACTATCGGTGGGCTTTTGTCTTGTCCAACAACGGAGGAAGAAGCAAAACAGAGTATAAACCCCACGACCCAAAATATCGTGAGGGTCCCTCGGGCTTCTTCTTCTTCTTCTTCTTCTTATTCGTACTAAGAAAAATGGCGGATTCAGGGCATGATATGGAGATCAGATGCCATCATTGCGCAGGCCCACTTACAAAAAGTTTGGTATTTTTCCGCATCCAGCATCAATCTATCTCTGCTGATGATAAATGAACTTGATTGATTTCAGGAAACGAGTGAATGGACTATGGCTCCGTTCATCAGGGACAGCTTTTCTATGGTAAGTTTCTCTTAATATAGCTTTGCTGCACTTGTACAAAGACGTTGACAACACAATCTATACTTTTGTTCTGTTTCATATGAACGAACTGGATTAGTTATTCTTTGTTTTTTTTCTAAATATGGTCGTTAGATTGGATCAGCTGTTGGTGGGACTGCAAGTGCATTCATTGGGTTTAACCATGGTACATAGACCTTCTCTTGACTTTATATCTCGCATGATCGATGTTGTCTGAATTAATATTTTCGTGTGACTATGTCTTTCAACTCTTGAAGTTTGTTCTTTTCTCGTTGATTGTGTCTTCCTGTGACTTGGAGAAAGAAGCCATTTAAGATTAATCATAGTTTTCTTGTTTGCTCCATGGAAAGGGCTGAGTGTATATGATTCCCGGTTGTATTGGCTTCTGCCGCTGTTCTATAACAATGAGCATTCTATTATTAGTATTTGTTGTGTTGGTTTGGTTATAGTCTTATAGACTGTAGTGAGATATTGTGATAGCTGTTAGTTTAGAGCTTCCTCAGAAGAGTCTGTCCCTGTTCTATAACAATCAGCATTCTCTTTGATTGACGCAGCTATGCCAATTGTACGCAAGTGGATAAAAGGACCCATGTGGTTGCATTTTCTTGTTGGGGTACGTTATCTACGAAGCTGCAACATTCCCTTCTTAATGATCTCCTTCTTTCATCATGCTTTGTTTTGTATCGTTTAATCCTTTTTGCTATACTGAAGAAGCTATTGATTTTCCATATACGTATGAATGCAGGCACCGCCTGTTATAGTTCTTTCATCGGTCTGTGCTGGACTAGCAGGTTTACATTCTTCTTCTCCTCCTCCTTCACTGTTTTTAATATCGTGGAACAGAAAGTTCCTTTTTGATCTTTTGAATATATATTAAACACAAGAAGAGTGAAACTAGTCCTTACATTTGAGGTTATCTTGGTATTTGTGTCAATAAGCTCCTAAATGTTGCAGGTGGCACTGTCCCCGCGCTGGCACAGCTCGCTTCATCTTCATACAGAGCAGCAATCCACTCGTCTCAGGCAGAGGAGAATAACAAAATGCACAAGTCTACAACATCTCATCTGTAAAACACAATACAACTCTATCCTTTTTGTTCATTTTCTTTCAAGATTATGTATGTCAACCTTTTCTTTAAGAGGGAGATTCGTAGTGTAAATTCTTCTAGTATTTCATACAACTCTCTAGTCTAAAGAAAGCTTAATCTTGCTTTTTTGTCAACTAAGCTGAATCTTGCTAAGGGCTTTACTGTTTTGGTATTACAGGGGTCATTTGTGTTATTTCAGAAGTTAGTGGTTTCTTTAACAACATTATAATAGTTTTGACTCTGTTTTGTTATATATCTCTTAACACGAGGGTATTCTCGGAGTTTCAGCATGAAACTTAGGAACTAGGATTAGGGTTTTGACCAAAGGCACTATAAGTATAGAGCAAGCCGCCATCTCTAAGCTTCAAAACTACTTGATCTTATCTGAGCTGAGAAAAAGGGTTTAGGGTTTCCATGTTCACCGTGTGAGCAACCACGTATACTTCTTTTAGAGGGTGTATGGTCGGCGGCTCCGGTGATGCGTTATCCTTAATTTACCCCCTTTGTTTTCAGCGATGAAGACTGCTTGCTGCCTGAACTCTGTGATGGCTTATGCGAGCTTTAACACCCCCTTAAAGTATATGTTTTCGAAAACTTAGGTTTTGTTGTTTTGATTCTTGTTCTAGGTTTTCTGTTTTTGATTGACATTCAAAGATGTTATTTTTTTTTGTTTTCAAAGTTTTGTCCTTTAACATTGCGCCTAATGCTTCTGTTACGAAACATTTGAAGATTCAGCCGTTTTTGTTATAATTGTATTGGTATTCTGAATCAGTATAGGCTATGGTTAAGCTTACGACTAGATTCAGGAAGAAGAATGTAATAGAATTGGGTCATGTTAGAAGATGAGAAGGCTATATTTGAACATGAGCTGAGCTTTTCCCGCAGCTCTGCGACTTGCAACGTCTCAGGCACTATCAACCGCTGCTCAAATGGTATTTGAGCAAACACGAGTCACTTTGTCTAAACACTCAAACGTGGGGAAAACACGAGCAGCTCAACGTTTACTTACTATATTATTACCATGTAGATTTCTTAGATTGGAGCTTCTTGCAAACCTCATGTCACTGAACCTGGTTCAGATCTTTGGTTTTCATGTTTCTTTGACCTCTTTCCACATCTAGCAACATGCTTGGAGTTCATGATTGTAATCAATCTTAATAAGTAAATGTAATTCTTGATCATACAGAGTTTAATGAAAATCCATAAATGAAATAAAGATTCTTGATTATGAAGCGAAAACACAAGGAAAAAAAACACAGTCAAGCTGAACAGTAAAAAAGGCTAAGATGTAGTCAAAACTAAGACAAGGCTTGATACAGTTAGGAAGGATTGTTTGGATTATAAATGTAAGCATCACTAGTCAGATAATAAGGCTTAGAGTAAGCCTATTAAGCATCGTAAGTTTATTTTTCTTAGGCATTTTGGCGGATTCATCTGCCAAGGCCCATGGACTTCTATCTCGCCAATATTTTAGTTTTATGCCTCAAAGCCATGGGCCATAAGCACATGGCGTAGCTGTTTTACTTGCTGTCTAACCTACTGATCCCACTAAAAACAAAAGCGACAAAATGAAATGCTTCTTTTTTTTTTTTTGAACTTAAATGAAATGTTTCTCGTCTGTAGTGATTGCTTTTTACAGAAGAACCTTACAAATGTATGTGATATAACAAATTAGCTGTTAAAAAAACTCCTGAGAAATTGCAAAAGACAGATTAGAAAATCAGTTCTAATCATCAATTATAACCGGTTTGGACAGGTTAAGCAAAAACATGTTTCGAAATGGTACGAGGTTTTGTATCACGAAAAGGTAGACAAAGCTGTTTTGTGGTGGAAAGCCATTGGCCAGTGCATGTGAGTCCATGACCGTCAAATCTCCTTTTCCATCGTACTACTTATTAATTACATATTTTTGATAGAGTACTAGCTAGATAGTATTATTATTGTGTGATTTATAGAAAAAGGTTATATTAATCTATTAATTTTATATGTGAGAATTTTGTATAGTATGTAGTTTTTTTTAGTTTTTGGTAGAAATTCACACTTGCTTTTTATTTTCTTGAATTTATAGGTGATGACAGAAAATAGAAGTGTACAAAATATTAAAGTTTTAAATTATAATAATCGATCAAATTCAGTGTTCATCATGAGAAAAAAAGATTCTCACTCAATGTATATACCTTCCTAAAAAAAATTGTTTGTACTTATAGTAAATGGTTTGATGTAGATAATATTGTAAATTGAAAGAAAAAAAGGAAGAAGAAAGAGACAGGTGATAAAAGATCATATCATCTAGAAACCCAACCAAAAAAAAAGAAGGGAAAAGAGAAGTGTTAGCTTTTGCTGCAAGTATCGATCTAAAAGCTTCGCTTTAAATGGAAAAGTCCCGTAATTATGCGCACTCAGATAATGCTCACATTCATATGCATTTTCTTTTCCCAAAATGACTATTCATTCATTTATAAATCTAACTTCATATATAATAAGTTCTTTTATCTTCCCTCCAACTGATTCATTCATCAAGAACATCATATGATATAAACCAAGTAATCTACTAATAATAAAATGAAGACATATTCCACTTAAGCTCTTTCGATAATAAAGAAAGAAAAATTAATATATCTATATATTTTGTCAACATGAAGAAGACTTTATTACAGTGGAGAAATTGAAGAATCTATAGATAACAAAAGCGAGAAATGATTCTCTGTTTTTTTTTTTTTTTTTGGTAAAAATGATTCTCTGTTGTGGCAGAAGTATATATAGTATAGAGTTTAGCTGTAAAAATTATAATTAAGATTTAGTAATAAAAACAGTTATAATTGAGTTTATGCTTACATCATTTTTATGATTTAGTTTAAGTACAAAATTCAACTAAATAATTAATGAGCTTTTATGTCCTGAATTTGAGGTGGAAAAGATTCACACGCTTATTTCCAAACAATAGTACTAATAGATTGAACTAGAAGCATTATTATTTGTTAACGGTTAATCAAGTTTTAATTATTTTAGCCTAGATAATTATCTATATATATATATACTTTTTCTGTTTTAAAATAATAGATTTTTTAAATATTTTGCACCGTTTAAGAAATTATTAATTTTTATTCAATCTAATTTTTTGGTATAAAAACATCTAATTTTAAAATACAAATAGTTATAAAATCAAATTTTATTGCATATAAACTTTAAAACATCAATTAAAATGAAACAGAGAAAATATGAATGTTTGAAACTTTTTAAAACATTATATTATGGTAATTAATTAGTGCATTGAAAGTATCCAAGATAAGAAGAATAAATCAAGGAAACTTAAAATAGTATGTATAAAGCATGGCATACAACAGGTTGTTTCTTTGGTGCTTTTCAAATTGGTGCATCGATCTTCTATGAAAAAATATATATATCTTTGTCGTTTTATAAATTGAAATATATAAAGAATTCAATTCAAAGAATATTATATATAGTACATTAACCAAAAAACAGATCTGCTGCTAAATCTTAAACACAAATCTGCAGCCATATATTATTCTATGTAAAGACAAGCTTGTGCTTCGGGACCCAAGAAAAAGTTCCTTAAGATAGTATTTAAATGTGTTGAGGAAAGAACTGAAGATATGTATTTAATTTACGATATTAACAGGTGTTATCACAAGTGCTAAACATGATATGAAACTTACGAATAACTTCCAGTTATTAGTCCCAATATTTTATTATAATAAGTATTGTTGTAAAAAAAATTTATTATAAAATGAGTATTATTTTCGATTTTCGATTCAAATTTTTTTAAAATTTTATTACAATTTATTTCTATCGATTGAAACATAGTTAAATGTATAAGTAATTATATTTTTATATAGAAAATTATCCAAATTAATTATTTTATTAATCCATGTACACAAAGTTAAAGTAATAATTAATATGAAACAAATTGACTAAAAAATTTAGTTGGAAAACGTAAAGTGATTGATGTAATAACCAAGTTCCTTAAGACACAAGACTTAGGGATCTGGAATTCTATTTTCACAAGAAATCCACATCATTAATCACTGTTCTTAGTTGAAATGTTTTTAATGTAGTAAAAGAATGATACTCCTTCCGATTTTTTATATTTGACGTTTTAGGATTATACACATACATTAAGAAACATTTAATTTTTTTATCATTTTCTAAACAAAAATATCATTAATTGTTTACATAACCACAATTCAACCAATAATAAAGTAGAAGCTATAATATTATTGGTCATTCAACATTAATTACTAATAAATTTTACATAAAATTGAAAATGTCAAATAATTTGGAACAAAAAATTTCCTCTAAAACGTCAATTAAAAAAAAGGGAGGGAGTATATTAATAGACAGTGTCATAATAATCGAATTTATTGGGCATATGAAAATGCTAATATGCTGCCCAGATTCGGGGAACATCCACATGCTTCATGAGCTGTGTTTCTTTCCTCTCTGTGAGATTTATTTAGACTCCATCAATATATGCATTTTTCAATTTTCTTAATTCTCAAACAAAAAGATAAAATAAATTAGTACTATATTTATCAATAAACATTATGTTTATTGTTAAGTGATTATAAGTGATGCAAATGGTAAACTGAAAACCATTTATTGACATCTATTAACATTAATGATGTAATTGTGCTATCTTGCATTTTGTAACTGTGAACACATATACTAGCACTTAACATTCACAAATTTATTTATTTTATCATTTTCTTTTGTATTTAAATGGGAACGTTAAGTTTTGAACTTGTCTGAGTATATCGAATTGAATTAACAACGCTAGACTTATAGATCGTAAATCAATGATGACCAAAACTCTATAACAAACTGTATATATGAAATTATATGTATAATACAGTGTACACTGAAATATATATTGCATATGCATTAAAAATCCCAAATAATCACAACCCCTAGTTAACCAATCAACTAAATAAGATCAATGAAGCGAACATAATTAGGATAAATACCCTAGTAAATCCTATATGTATAAGTATTAACTACTAACAAATATACTCTTTCATCACAATTAAATAATAAAATAACCATAATCCTCCCAAACTATATCAAATTAATTAGTAGTCCCATATCCCCCTCAAGTCACATAGATCGTCGTAAGACTTGCTACCATTCATCATTCCCATCATACTCATCTCTTGCTTCATTACCGAACCAGAAGATACCTCTGTGGTCGTGGTCGCGTTCACATCTGAGCTTAGGCATGTTTCTTGTGATACACTAACAAGAGACTGCTCCATCTTGACCATCTCCTTGTTGTTGTTGTATGTAGAGCCAGAGCCAGAAGCAGAACCAAAACCCTGGTGGTTAAAGATCGGTTGGTAACTAGAGTTGAAGTGATGTGGTTGGATTGGTGATGAGATGTCGTAGGTGGGCTGGCCCGTGAAACTCGGATCTATGAGAGGAGGTAGAGATGAGAAGTCTAGGAAATGATCAATGTTCTCTAGAGAATCAGTTCTTGTGAGATCTTCAATGGGCATTCTCGTCATTTGTTGAGTTGTAGTGGAAGGATTGTTCTTGTGAAAAACCCTACACACGACCCACTCGTCCTGTAATGAAGATCACAAACAAACAAAACTATTAGGTTTGGTTATGAGTTTGAGATTCTATTAATCTTTTATTTTCTGACGCTTGCAACTCAATCTTGGATTGGATATACGAGACTTAATCAAACTTACTGAAAAGGACAAAATCTCCACCAAATTTAACAAACTTTTGGTTTAAGAAAACTAATAATTGAGAATATAAGGATTATTATTATTTTTTTGAAAGAAATATATATATAAGGATTATTAGTTTTGTATGAACTTACCCTTGCGGTTTTGGGGAGATTGTGATAAGAATATATGCCATCAAGACGATATTCATGCATGACCCAATTAGTCTTTTCACCTCGTGGAGCTCTTCCTCTATAAAACACAAGTGTTTTCTTCATCCCAACGAGACAACCTTTGCCTTTGAAGATCTCCTTGTCCTTCCCAGTAGCTTTCCAATATCCGGACTCGGTCGCACGGTTCGTCCTCATCCCGGTCGGGTACTTCCTGTCCCTTTGACAGAAGAAGTAAAACTCTTTCTCTCCCATCTTTGCCCTCTCTATACACACCAACCAAAACAAAACAAAAAAACAAGAATCAAGAAGCAGAATCTTAATCAAGAAGTCTTTCATTTGTGTTTAAAAACGGTCAAAGAAGATTAAAATCTATTTAGTTTTGAAGTTTGATAATTTGGATGAAAACAAGTGTTGGAATATGATTCAAGAATTGGTAATCTTAATCAAGAAGGAAGCCTTTTGTGTGTTTTATGTGTGAACACACTTGAAATGGTCAAAGAAGAATTAAATTATGAGTTTTTGGTTATTGAAAAAAATTCTTGAATACAACTTACTTGGTAAATCCCAGGGCTCACACTTGTTAAGATCGGCTTCTGCCAAGGCCACAGCCGTGAATCGGCTGTCTAAAACCTTCTCTTTGAGGTAGGATGATATGATCTCTTCATCTGTTGGATGAAACCTGAATCCAGGTGGTAAATCCACAAGCTCTTCACCTCCATGATTCAACACCATGCCTTCTTCTACAACAACCACCATGACTTTCTACCAGTGTAACAATCTATATGTGTGTGTTTGTTTCTGTTTTTAGTTTAAAGATTCAAGAACAAGAGAGCAAGAAAAAGAGATGGGAGATAGACACAAGAAGGAGATGAAGAAAGAAAATGATTTTGAGAAAGCTATATAGCTGGAGAATCTTTGGGTAGTTAAAGGCAGAGAAATAAAAGTAATGAAAGAGTGGAGAAAGTGGTTTATATAGAGGAAATAGAGGAGCTTTGTAAATAAATAAAAGATAAAATTATTATTGTTTCTTTCTTAATCTTTTCCTTCTTTTTGGTGATTTTGAAAGATCCGTAGACTCCAAGCAACTTCCTGAATTGTTGAACAAGTTTCACATAGACAAAAATATCATTATTATTTGATTTATATAGTTTATTAATGATTATTTATTATTTTGTAATATTTTTTGGCAAAGAATTCATATGAATTTCCATTGATGTAAATATTTTTTCTTAACTATATAGGTTTATTATTATTGCAAACAAAGAAACTGTGGGAAAGAACGCTTGTAAAATAAATTGAGAGTATCAAACAGAAAAAAACGTGTGGAAAATAAATTCACTAAAGCTGGTTATAAGTTGTAACTTTTTCTGTGTGGACCCATGATTGAAGATTACCTTTAATTAATTTGATTAACGTCCTCTAGAAAAAGGCACTAAGCAATCTCCTCTTTTGTATTTAGTTAATTTACTGAGTTAGTTATTAACTTTAAAGTTATACTATATATCCATATGAATTTATCGTTTATAAATTAGAGAAATGCGGTTAGTATATGTATGGTTAAAGTATTTCTTTCGTGTATATTACAGAATATATAGTTAATTGAATATTAGTGACTTGTTTAACACCGCTTCATCTACTTCAAAAGGCTTGTGGCTTTTTCCTATGGTTTTGTTTTAGCCTTTCTAGTGAAGCTGAAGAAAGAATATATGTATATATATATATATATAATTAATCAATCAATTAGTAGCAGTATTTTTTTATATATAGTTTTAATGTAAAACATAACTCATATGGACATTGAAACCTTTTGCCATTTGCATAATCATAACATAAAAGCTCGACTTCGTGAATTAGTAAAAATAATATTTTATGTAGATTATGTATCTTTTTAGGTGTAATTTAGAATAGATTATGTATTTTATATATAATAATGTGTTTAGCAAATTAAAGATTATAGTTTTGTATATAAATTATTATGTAAATGGTATGAAAAAGCGAAATACAAACCGGATGATGATGTTTGTTAATTGATGCTTATAATTTGTGAAAATATTTATTCGATTGAAAGCCTAAGGTATATCCGTATACATATTGTTAGTTTTATCTTTTTCAAAAGAGATAATTTTGTAAAACATAATGTTGTTCGGTTGATGTAAACATATCATTTTAATACGTATGAAACAAATAATAATCCCTTAGAGAATAATACACAGACCAAAGAGTACTGTTCTAGTTTTCATCTAAAATAAGCAGATATAATTAATTGTTAGATTTTATGCCTTTTATAAGTTGGGACAAACTTTTTTTCTAAATCGATGAAAATGTCAAGTCATCAAGTTGTTGACTGAAAAAAACATAAGAGGAACGTCCAACGACGAAGTTGAGATTTGCGTACAGGTCTATATATTTTGCAAACTCGTTAGAATATACTATAACATTTTATATCCAAACTGAACAATATCAATATAATGGACTACTCTACTCTTGTAGAATTATAATTATGTCATATATTGACGTCAGGAACAAAATATATTTATACATATATATATATATATATATATGAAAACTAGCTCATATATATTTATCATCAAGTCGACAAATTTTTTTATCATCAAATATATAAAAAGTGAGGTTGTGTATTCCTAATATGTATTTAATATTAATACACCGAGAACTACTCTCCACCGATTCAACTAGACAATCAATACGAAAATACTTAGTTACTTAATAAGTTGATGAATTAATTAGGAGAATATACTTCCTCCGTACAAAAAAAATCATTCTTTATAAAAAAGTATTTCCATTTTTTTTTTTTTCAATAATTTTTTTATTAAATAAAAATAAAAATTGTAAAATTCAACAAAATAATACATTTATAACCAAAATCTGATATTCCTTCTATGTAACAGTGATTAATGTTTTAAATTTTGTATTGTATTTGAAAGATTGATGTTTTAAAAATATAATTAATGCATTTGTCTTTAAAACAGAATGATCAAATAATCTGTAAAAATATTACTTGTGAAACTTTATTGGTAAACTTTGAAAGTAATGAACAAAATAATTTATTAATTGTTTTTAATATGTGTGAAAATATTAGAACATCAACTTTTATATAGAGAAAGAGTATATTTTATTAATATGTATGAAAATTATACATCATATATATTTTAACTGAGAGAGTATTAGACTAAAATCTCTTGCACGTCGTTTTCTTGTGATTTTATTCGAGAAAAAAATGGCAACTCAAACCAAAATTTCCTATAAAATTTTGAAATAATGACACCTAATCTCCAACCAGATTAACTGTAAAATTGTCTTCACTCGATATTATATTGCACCGTCGAGAATCTAGAGTCCTATACAATAGTTATATCCATGACTAACTATTACTCTACTATATATATGATCGGTCTCGTGTCCTTGAGCTTCATATAAACTGCTAAGTATACCATTTTCAATGAACTACGAACTCAGTTACGGTTACAAAACGAACAGTAATTAGTTTTTATTTTGATAAGTGAGTAATAATTGATTATTGCCGTATAATTTTGTAGCATTTATAATCTATTGATTTTGTTTTCCAGATGTCGACAAAAAAGAGATTTTTTTTTTCTTTTCAGACTGTCATCTTCTGGAGGATATCAGCACAAAGACACATGATTTTTATATATGAATTTTGTAACTGTCTACACATTGCCGACTCGGATTAGATTAGAAAGTCTTTTTACTAGTAATTACGCTGTAATTAACCACCGACTTTGATTCCAGCATTTTTACCAATTTATTCATATTTATTGCATCTTAGCTCATATTGTTAATATATTAAGTGTTAATTTATATCGTTGATCTGTTCGTTTTTATTGACCGGCGAACTTGAACATGTACCAATATATTTATAAGCATTGACATTTAGTAATTAGTACTAATTGATGTAAAATAGTACATGTGACATCACATCTATAAACAACAACCACCAAATAATTTTTACCGTTTTATAAAAATAAACAACAAATTAAGTTATTAGTGTTTGTATATTATTGTACTTACATGGTCATTTATAAAAAAACGATGTTTCGTGTTTTTTTTTAAATTAAAACAAAATTTTATAATCACTACTATAGATTAATTACCTGTATATAAATTGGTTTACAAAACTGAATTGTCGCCAAAATGTTAATAAAGTCAAAACGAATTTTGACAGTATGTATCATAGTCCATATCTTTGTTTGTCTTTACCTTAAACTGTCTTAATTTCCTTTCCCCGTAATTATCTCACTTAAACGCGTTTGTTATCATATGTGGAGCATATATTAAGGAAATTGGATAATAATAACAATTCTTATTGCAAATGGTTTGTACAATAATATAATGTGGGCCGAAAGATATGGAATGAAATCAGGGACTCAAAATAAATAAATCATATTAAATTTTTAATAAATTTCATTTCATTTTTTTAATACGTGAGGACCCTGTGGAAGTATGATTATAAAATGTATGTGGAATCTGCAGATGTAGCTTAAGAAAGTTGACTTTTGCTCCCCAAAACGAGACTGCAAAGCGAAGGAGCCACACCATTGGCTGAGGGATCTTTGACGTCACCTTTTACGTCATCACTGTCGTTTCCCACGAATCTTACTAAGCCACGTGGAACCACCACAAGCCGTTTAGATGTTCGGTCCGGGATTAGAATTTGAGAAATTGTCACTTTGTAATTTACGATTTACTTCTTGTTTTTTCGTTTCTCATGTTTATAATTTACAAATATATATATATATATAGAGAGAGAATATGCTAGTGAATTTTTATGTATGTGTTGCTCTCTGCTCGGTTTATGAAGTCACATGTACTGGTGGAGAAGGTAATTACATAAATTTGTAAATGTAAACTTAAAAAAATAGATGATGATGTAGCAGATATAACTTAAGTATAAAAGTATCAAATATATAACATAAGAAATGAAATGATGATGATGAATATGATGTCGCTCAAGTATTCAACATTGCTCAAAGTCATGGCCACCACCACTAATTCTCAGGCATGTATATGTGTGCATAGATATATAATTCTTATATGTAAATTGGAAATCGTAGAAGCTAATCTCACTAGTTATAAGGAAATGTTAATATACATGGACTTGTGGATCAAATTGAGGACATTTTAAGAATATCCCGATAGTTGAAATTAAATATAGACCTAAGTTGTATGTTTCGTAGTTTGAGACACACCACAAATGTTATGTTGCAGCTACAAGAAGTTAGGATCCATGTTATTATTATTGTTGGTAAAAATCTAATTTATTGATATGTTTATAATATAGAAAGCCATGTTGAACAAAAGAAGTACAAAAACCCTTTAACCAACTTTTAAATTTAGCTGATCATAATATATATACGATTTACTTGTTTATTAGTAGTTGATTTTTGTCGACTATATATATTGAAATTTGTTTTAATTCTCTGTATAACCATTTGATTGGATAAAATCATAAAAGTATATAAAAAAAGTCAAATATATTTAGAGATTAAGATAGTTTTTTTTTTTTTTTGAGAAAAGAGATTAAGATAGTTACCATGTAAATCACTGAAAGATGTATTGTAGTTCTATTATATATATATATTTGGTAAACATTTTTAATGCTAAAACTATATATATATAATATATATTAGTTAAGATTTGTTTTTTTAGATATAAATATTCGCAATATACTATGTACATATTTAACTAAATGTGGGTGAACATATCTTAATCAACTATGGATCAAATCTAAATATGTTGACAGTTGTATTCTGATCATTAGAGTATGTTTTACTAGTCCCATCTGTATCTTTACAAAACCATTAAATATGATGCGCCGTCGTACGTCACCTGAAAGAGAAAAATATAATCTTCTTAAACGATTATTTAATAGTCAATTAGAGATAATCTTTTTTTTTGCTTAAATCTGGTGCAATTAGAGATAATCTTATCTTATCAAATGGTTTGGATATTTGATTTGTACAGTTTGAAAGTCATTTGCTTCTTAGATGGGCTTGTTAGCAAATAGATTAGTTCATTCTGTCATACATGTTCCATTGTATGCACATCTCCATATTCATACGTATACATGTATATACACACGCATTCATACATGTACATTATATATTCAACAATCAATATCTTTTTGCATGTATTGATTGTGCTACAACTCATATACAGGGGGCAAATATTATCCAAACTGATCACATACGCATGGTATCTATCACTGGTGGATAAAGGTGATTACTAGAATATGCTTTGTGGAAGTAAATATTTACGTGTATTCATTATATCCAAAACACGTATACATTTATTTGATAAAACTATGTGTTTATACGTGCAAACAATAACATAATCTCTTCATACGTACCTAAAGTTTAGAAAGAGTTAACACCTCATGATCTCTTTTTATTTCTTGTTTCTTGGCCATATAATTAGCACGACCGAAAATTTTCATCGTTACAACCATCACACAAATTAAATATTAACAAAACTTGTGGTTTCCGTTTAAATATTTAAAATATTTATATTTTCATCTATATTAAATATAAAGCTACTAGTCTCAAAATAGTATATCAAAACTATCTATGTGAATATTGATTGTATATATATATATGTCTGTTTATAAATATGATTTCTAATATAATGTAAACAGAATAATATGGCACAAATAAAATAGTTTGCAAAGTAGTTAACACTATTCTTGATTTCATTAGTATTTAAATCTTCCATGTTTAAAATTTAATTGTCAACTTTGATCATTTTCTATTATTAGCTAAATCCAGGTCATGCGACTCAAATTAATTTGAAATCAACATAAATTAGAAAACGACTTATCCAACCTTCTGTGTAATTGCTCCCAAATTACCAGACAATTACACATGTATTTTCTAAACGTCACACGCACTCACATATATGTGGATAAACGTATACAATCTAAAAACATTAAACATTGCAGCATTGGAAATCAAATCTTGGTACAACAAATGATAGACATCCATGTATGTTTTGTGTGCATATAGACTGATATATTGGTAAACAAAATAAGTAAACGAAGGATAATATTTGCACAGTTGAATTGTAGCTAATGCATGGGTCATAGGTAAGTGTCACATCCGAAAAATTATATAACTCACCAATCAAAGCATGATACTTATTCATGCTTGTTCTACGAGCTTCCCCTTACCAGATAGGTTCAGACTCATTTTCTTATGTTTCAAAAAGCACTCCAGTAATCAACTTATATATCAATATCAACTAAATAATTATAACAAATTAAAATTCTGTCTCTTAGTCTGTCTGAACATGAAAATTGAACGATCCATGATTAAGTTTCTTCAAAAATATATTGACATATTCGTGAGTTGAAGGTATAAGCATCGCATATCTTAAACTTAAGATCACTTACTTCAATATCTTTTCTAGTACTTCAATTAATTTGTTATTACAAAACAATATTTTCTTCAGTATAAGATTAATCCGAAAGGTTTTTAGTCTCCATAATTAAACTAGCTATTGAAACAATAGTTTTTTTTTCAGTATAAGATTAATCAGTATGAGGTTGATGATCAATTCATGCAGGAGTAGTCTTTTCCATTTCTGAAAGTAACCACATACGATTCTCCTTTGAAAATAAATGTGTCAGATGTCCTCATTTTTATGGACAAATTAAAATTATTGGGGTTTGCTTTATTCTATTTATAAAAATTCAAAAGATTCCCCAATAATTCATTGAAAAAATGAAACTTAACTTCACCATGAAGCTTAAAAATATTCCCCTTTTTCCTAGGTGTTGATCATACATGTATTTTCTGAATCCCAACAAAATATGCAGTATCAAATGATCTACGAGGAAACATCATATTATAATAATTAGTTCATTTTATTTACTATTCATGAAGATGGAAAATATGCTGCCAAAAAGCAAAGAGGGGAAAAGAAAATAATTGTAAAATTCTCTTTATCATTTTCTTTCAACCAGTAAAATATGTTTATCATATGAATCGAAACTTAAACTTGAAATATATTCTATCTGTTTCAAAATAATCCATGTTTAAAAAAAATTCATTATATATATTTTAATATTTTAATACATATAATAATGGTAAATTGTAAAATTTTAAAATACTAATTATGTTTATTGAATTTTGATTGGTTAAAAACTGTAAAAAATAGCTAATAAAAAAACAATACTTTTATAATTAAAAATTAATATATTTTTAATATGTGTAAAAATTGTAAAGCATACATCATTTTATAATGGATGGAGTATTAGTTAGCCCAAATGTTTTATTTTGAGGAAACCATAAATATGTAATTGAAGATTGTTTTATTTTCCTCTTGACTTTTGTGCAATCTTTCCTGGTTACTCAATAATACACGGGGAGGGCTGTCACATAAAAGTCGACTTTTATGTGACAGTCTTCCTCTGTGAGATCCAGTTGGCGCTGCAGCTCAATTGGTGACAGCTTCTCTTTGGGAGAATTGTTAAAGGGTGAAGTTTTGGGTTCGAACCTCATCAATAACCTATTTGTGAGCCGAAGCCTATGGGTGAATTCACACAGGTTGTATCACAAGAGAAATGTTAGGGTCGATGCGCTGCAGCGCCAGCTGGATCCCACAGGGGAGGGCTGTCACGACTTTTTTCAAGCCGATTCGATCATAATACGCACAGTGGAAACTTATTCTTCAATATTTATAGCTAAATATAGAAAATTAAATTATGAATCCCAAAACCTACCCTTAACATTTTAGATATTAAAACTTAGGTTTTAATTAATTTCTCTCAGTTAACTATTTGATGGTTAGACAGTTTATAATGTTTTTCATATTTTCTTTTAATAAATTTCACCGTGTCAGTTTTAATTTTTCCCTCAATATGGATTCATTTCCAAACATAATATAAATGTTTTCACTAAGCTTTTGTTAATATTTATATAATAACTTTTTAATAAAAAGAGAGAGAATGATGATTCAACATTTGTTGTGTGCAAGTAATTGCCTACATTTCTAGAGACATGAGTGACAGACGATAATTGGAGGTCAATCCATACGTGGATTAACGAAACACCACAATGACATATTAAACAAATCAGTTAATTTATTCTCTACGTAAGATTTGGCATTGTTCCTTAAATTATTAATTTAGGTCAAATTGATTAAATAGTTTCTTTTAGAATATATGATTCAGCTATACTACAAATGCCATTGCAAGAATTTTTTTTTAAAATTATCATTGTATAAACTGAAAAGTCATAATCGATTGAGTGCAAAAATGCTAGGTATATTAGAAAAGATAATCAATATGAGTTCTGCTAAACTGAAAGTAAATCAGTGATAAAATGCGGGAAACAGAAAATGTTGCAAGCTTTTCATACAAATATAACAACCCCGAGACAATTACGTTCTCTAGTTTACAAAAATAAAATAATCAAAGATCCTGAGAAGAGTAGACAGATATATAAGTGACAAAACCATTTCTCTAATTAAATACGATCAATATATGATAAATAAAAATTGAGATACAGGAAAACAATGTTTAATGTTCTGTGTAGTTCCAAAAAAATACCCGTCACGGTGAGGATACGGCCTCTATGGCGCTACCCAGTGGCCACGCAGCTTCCACGGCGTGCTCTCCGTATTTCACTTTCTTTACTAATGTTATCATCTGTGATGGCTCCAATCCTATATATCACGCCCCATAAAATAAATAAAAAGTTGACAAATGAATAAACACACAAGAAACTTGCCAAAAAAAAAACTTTAAACATGGATTAGTCGACAAGATCATTATCCTAAACTTTCAGTTTATCAAAGGTATAAGTTTATGACATTCATCATACAATCTCGGTGTCTAACACTTCTTTACTCTTATATATACGTACTGTATAGTGTGTTTCTTTAGTCGTATATATCCTAACCTACATATAATTTGTGCAGTTGTAAAGGGAAGAAAGTGAGATACTTACCGAATCCATTAACGAGCAGAGTATATTGGTAAACGAGATCCATGCACAAGTAAGGCAAATTATCTTCCTCCACACGTGGGAACTTCGATTTTCCCTCTTCCATTTTCATACTACAAGCTTTCTTTGCTGCTTTCTCAAAGTCCATTGGACGAACTGTAGCAACAGGTTGCTTGGGGTCTACGAATCCAGCCTGTGCACATAATGACCAAGCCACCATTGTCCCGAGTTTAACAAAGAAAACAACACGTTGTGTGTAAATGGGGTTTTAAAGAAAGAAAAGTAGAGGTGTCTTTTTTTGTTGGTTTACCTCAGCAGCACGATCGAAGAAAAAAGAAGCAACGAACATGTTCTTTTGGCCACCACCTCGACCACCATTCCATACTCCACCAAATGTGCATTTCATGTGTGTACACAGTGTATCATTCACTTTGAGTGCGTTGATGGTTAACCTCCGGCATTCATCCAGACTCCCGCCAGATTGTTCTGCAGCGGCTTTAAACGCTTCTCCTCCATACTTGTAAGTACCTACGGTGATACAATGTCAGAGAAGAAATGAAAAAAAAAAAATATGGATTCAATCTGCTAATAGCAATTGCATGTTCAGAGAGTTCTAGCTAAATGATAGTAAATATAATGGCAATAATGAAATCATGTGTCATACGATGAGGATAACTGCAAAGAAATCTAGTTCGAAAGAAACAGCTTAAACAATACTCTCTTACCATCATAGCCTGTCACGATGCAGGGGCTGTTTGAATCTTCAGAAACTTTCAGAATCTCAGCTCGGGCAGCCAGTAATCCGTAATGTAGGTAACTGCAAGTAATAAGAGGCAAATACAATCTCACATTAAAGATTTAACAATATAAACAAATATGTGGCTGGCATGTAAGGAAGAAGAAAATTGAAGAAACATGAAATCAAGGAAACCACAACAGCTGACAAACCTGTGAACATAGAGGAAGTACTTCCGTCCCTTCAGATACATTTCTCTGACATAAGAATCCTCTCCTTCTAATGGTTTTGGTGCAGTTGCAGCATCTTCCTCGGATATAGCATATGCCATTTGAACAGAACCCCCTCCAAGATCAACCACTCCAACGGTATCAGAGTATGGTTTTCCCAGGTTCCTTAGCAAGTAGTTAATTGTCACCTGCAAAGTCCAAAGCCTGTTAAACTATACTTCAAATATTACAGTTGCCATAGTGAAAACTGAACATTTCTTATTGAATGATTAAGAAACTAGTGGAAATTGAACGCTTCTTATTGAATTAGTAAGAACCTAGAAAGGATAACAGTCTTGACGATAAGATTAAAGGCATAGACGCAGACACATAAGAACTACAGCAACATGACCTCCTGTAAGACATGAACGACAACTTACCCACTGATAAGAACCTTCTTGGGTACCATCCAGTACAGTAACAGCATTTGCCTCAGTTTTCAGCATGCTTCTATCTCTCAAAAGTTCCTTAACCTTTTAAACAAAGTTCCAATAAAGCATAAGAGCTAAGAAAAAGCAAGCGAATGTTCATGAAAAGTATATATAGAAATAAAAATTACCGCTTGCAAAATGTTCTCAGATGCTTCATGACCCAGCGTCCTCAAACCTGCAGTTGCCTAACGAAAAAACATTTCAGATAGCTCACAAAATAAACAACGATCATACAATAGCTACTCATTTCCATACCCCAACTCTGACAGGTGTCTTAGGACGCAACTCGCGAGGAACAGATGCTTCTGCCTTGTCAAGAAGAGACACCAAAGAGTTTGCTGCTTGTCGAGGATCAGTCGGATATGCGCTCAATCCTGGTTTTAGCTGACATCAAATCAGTGAATAGTTTAGAGCCAAATGTCTATAACTTAAACAACACAAATGTACCACGAATCACCATAACAAACTGAATCAAGCTAACGACACACCAGATCTATCAAGCAATGCAAGTAAAATAGTAGTTCTAGTTTCATATCCAGCAAGTATTCATGAACAATCTCCAAACTGTTGCTACCTGTAGGAAGAGCTCAAGTTCATTCCCGAGAGGAAGAAGATCCAGATTCCGATCAAAGCAATAGACATGTACACGGCTACCAGAGCTACCAGCATCAAAAATCACAGCATAGTTCTTCGGAGGCCTTGAGTTAGGGCCTCCCTTGCGGTTAAGCACCGTGTACTCTTCAACAACCGCGTCGGATGTCGATCTCCCAGGCATTAGAAGAAGAACGAGACCGATCAGCACAATCGGAACCGAAATCACGAGAAGAATACCTCGATGGCGTTGGATCTTGTCGGTGATAGACTCGTGCCGTCCAATCACACGCTTAGCCGTCATCTTCCCTCCGTCAACAGAGAGGAGTCCTTGATGAGATTCGGAGGAATGAGAAGGAGAATGGTGACCGGAGGAGGAAACGGTGGCAGTTCCGGACTCCATGAGCTCAGTGGCGGAAGGCGAACGGTAGCGTATCTTACCGTTGCCGGTGCCGGAAGACGCCGTGGTCTGCGGCGGATCCTGTAACGGATCCAGATCGAAAGATGGGTTAACAAGAGCGGGCTAGTATCGCCGGAGAAAAAGCTTCGATTTCAACTTGTTGCTTCTTCAGATCTGTATTTGTATTTGAGCGTCACATACAAACAAAAGACGTTATTGGCTTTTACGATTGAGGGAGTGATAGTAACTCCCACACAAATTCGTTAAACTTGAAATTTTTACCGACTGAGTTTAAAAAAAAAACAAAATGTTATCATAATGTTTCCTTGATTTACATAAACAACCCCTGATTGTTCATCAAATTTTGGTTTTAGGCTTTATACTTTTCATTGTTCTCTTTTTTTATGGAACGAGTTCAGATTATTTTAGTTCTTTCAAACAAGTCGTGGTGGTGAGTCTCAGACATGTTCACACTGTACTATAGACTAGTGATTAATTTATAGAAATATTATAGCTGTTTAGCATGTATTAACTAGACAATTAATACACATCCCCTGCTTTGGTAATCCTTCAAAGCTCTCAATCTTGTCTCTTTGATCATGGCACTAGCCGGAATATGAATCACACTCAACAACAAAATGAATCAAGAGTATTAAAACTAAGGCCATCTTTAGGCACATTCGTTCTCAGAGTATCTATACAACTTTTTCCTTCTAATATGTGTAAACTTTCTACATTTCGGATCAGTATATATGTAACAAAGAGTAACTTTTTAAAAACTATCGTTTATGTATCAAACTAAGACCTGATTTTTTGGTAACCCTTTCATTCTATCGCTTTTTATGTTTACCTGTACCGTGTTTCTTGAGCCATTGCAAGACCATTCCTGCATTTTTCGCTAGACTCTCTGATGATCCTTCCTTAGTGAGCGTTGTAAATGTCGCGTATTCATTCTCTTCTAGATCGACTACTCTCAGTATACCGTGATTGCACATGTTAAGGACGATCACTATAGCGTTCTCGCAAGACCTTAAGCAACTCCGTTTCCTCAAGATTCTGAACAAATGTCTCATAAACTCTCGACTCCCCTTCATTTCTTTAACCCCACGCTCCTGTGTAGTAAGTAATACCAAGACACTTAAGAACTCAGCCGCATATCTTCCTGCTTTGATCTTGGCCATTAGCACCTGTACCACACCCGCAGAAATCGCCCTTTCCATGTACTCCAATTCTTGACAGAGGTGACAAACCACGGAACCGGCTATCATGGAAGTTACCGTATCACCCTCATGTATAAGCTCTCCCAAAGCCGTGAATGTTACTTCGCTCCCGATGATTTCCTTGTTAGAAGCAATAGCTAAGAATGTCAGTAAAGTCGATGCAGAGTTTCTTCGTGTCTCCATTGTCCCACATGTCAGAGACTCTGTAAGCAATGGGATCATCTTATCGGTTTGGACAATTGCTTCTATATTCTCCATAACAGCCGAGATGTTGAACACTGCTGTGATGATATTCTCTTGAAGCTCCGGTTCCATGCTAACCCCGATGCTCAAATCAGAAAGCGGACGGATCAACATGGTGATCCCTCCAGGGTGTAGAGCGACAAAGCGATTTCTTACGTTTGGAAACTTACTGGTCTGGCAGCGTATCTCCTTTGCAGCTTGAATCTGATCTTCATCTGAGGAAGGAGAAGAGATCCTCTGAAGCAACGACTCTATTCCATCGCTGGACAGCTCAGTGACTACTTCATCAGGTGGTTTTGGACGATCATATCCGTTGGCAAGACACCACTTGGTAATCAACTCATCGAGCAAATGGTTAGGCATACACAAAGAGTGAGAGAGGACTTCGTTGCTTTTGGGACATTTATCTTCATGGTTCAGATACGCTGTGATGTATATTTTCTCAAAGGTCTGAAACAAAAGAGAAAAATAAGCACAGACACCATAAATCTTGTGTCTTTCGATCTTCTTAAACTTCTTAAGAAACCCTCCATCTGTATTTATCTAATCTAGAATATCACTTATATAAGCACAGATTCTATACACATACAATCATTGAGTTTCTGGGCAATGTCAAACATAACTCTGTATATACGCATAAACAGCATTCATACTAATATATCGCAAGCTACTATCACAGATTAATAAATAGAGCAAGAAATCTTGTGTCTTTGAATATATCTACTCCTTTAGAATCTCAGTGTATATAAGCACAGGTTCAATACACATACAAACATAAAACAATCATTGAGTTTCTTGGCAATGGCAACCCTAACTCTATTTTTCTTTCGATGAGAATGAAACTTTGTATACGAATGTGAATGTACATACGCATAAACAGCATTCAAACGAAAATATAATAAGCTACAGTCTCAGATTATCAAAATCGAGCAAGAATCCCAAAAAAGATTACTAAAGAGAGGGAAGAAATTCATACATGCCCAGAATCGATGACTACAGGTTCGATCATGATCTTGTTCGAGAGTATACATTTGAACTCTTTCGGCACTTCCAGCTTCGGCGATTGAGAAGACGAAGGTATATCAGATTCAGGCTTCTTCGATTCGACTTCTCTAAGACGATTCAGGAGTTTAATCGCCTCGTCAATTGCTTTCAAGACTCCAGAACTTCCGTCACTCTCACCGGGATCTTTGCTTACTCCTCCTTCGTTGGACAGAATCTCCGTCAGTAGCTTCTTTAGCTCACGCTTCAGAGTATCGGCGTCCGTGGCCGTCGGTTTCGCCGTCGATTCCTCCATTGAACGCGCGAAACCCAAAGCGAAAGAAGTGGAAACCCTAGAAACTCGAGAATTGGGGGAAAAGAGAAGTAAGCGGGAAAATTCTGTTAGCGGAGTAACGTTCTATTTATCAGTTAGCTTTACAGTTTTGAGTTTTAAAAAAAAAACAAATACATACGTCACCTGTATATATTGACTGCCACGTCATACCCGCGTTCTTCTGATTGGATAAAAAAAGAAAATAGATTTCCCTGTAATTTATTCTTTTCCCGATAATTTAGTCTTATTAAAAAGTTTTCAAATCTGTAAGCATGCTGTGGTCAATGTTTAGTTTTGAGTTTTTACGTTAAATAAGATTGTTTTTAGACCATACATTACTGATTTACACTTTAGCAGTGTTCTTAATCAACAAAATTTTAAAACGGAATGGTGTTTTCTTTCCTTTGAGCGAGAGCCCTAAGCTCCTGCTCTTTTCTTTCCTTGTCCCTCATCACCATCTCCGTATGCAACTTTGACCGCATTGAAACAGCCTCCCTAGATTTCTGTTCAGACACAGAGGGTTTCAGGTAACTTGACAAAGTCATCACTGACTTGAACATCTTGCAGCAGGCCAAAGGCAAGACGTTTTTCTAGAGGGATCGTATAGCCTTTTGCGTTTTTCCAATTGGAGATACAAGGAGGGATCTTCCAATCTTGTTGGTCCTTCACACGAACAGGCCTAGGCGGCGAATGCATGACTGGAACAGGCGGAGAAGAAGCCCTTGGAACTTTCTTGAACTTTGGTGGATCAAGTGGATCCACAGGCATCTCCACCATCCTTACGATCCTTGAGTTGAACGCTGCAGAAGATTGCTAGGAGGGATTGTAGTTCATGTAGCTTTGGTGGTGCATTCACAATCTTGTAAATGGTAGATTTTGTTTCCTCATGTATACGTTTCTCTTCATCTTCATCTGAGTCTCCCTTGTATTTCAAACTCATCGCCATGAAAGGCTTTAAGAGACGATTGATTGTGCCGGGGGGTGTTAATTACGTAGGCCACCTGTAACAAGCAGATTTGGGTTTATACATATCATTCTATGATTGGTTAAGGAAGCCATAGGGATCGAGTTCCCAAACCTGAAAAGATCCCAGATTGGTTGTGCCGGGGGTGTTGAGATTGATGCTTCTCTTCTTGGAAACTTACATTGCACCGAATCAGAAAATCTAGCAACATCCTAACACCTACACAAGGCTTGACCTCATTCGTTTCCTGCTCCTCGTCTCTGCACCCTCATCACGTCCTGATTCTTTTCCTTCTTCAGTTTCATTGTTTGCCTCTATGTTTATGTCGATTACTGCATCAGAAAAGCCAGGTTTATTATCATCGACATCATCCTCTATATCCTCCTCAACGTCATCATCGACAGCACTTTCACTATCATTACCACCTTCATCTTCTTCATCATCATCATCATCATCTGAACTTTCAATGTTTGCCTCTATGTTTATGTCGATTACTTCATCAGAAAAGCCAGGGTCACTATCATCGACATCCTCCTCAAAATCATCATCATCGTCAGCACTTTCACTATCATCACCAACATCATCTTCCTCATCATCATCATCATCATCATCATCATCATCATCTGCATTTTCATTGTATGCCTCTATGTTTGTGTCCATATACTCTTCGTAATCAGTTTCTTTTTCGTCAAGTACCTCCAAAAGTCGTACACCACAGCCCTCAACCACCAAGGCTTTATCATCATCAATTGTGAACATAAAAGAAAGCTCGCTGAAAGTGGGGTCTTCCGCTTCAGGGAAATGCTGGTTTAGAGAGAAAGAATCTTCAAACATATAAAGATGGTTTCGAGATGAGCCTAGAAATGGCATATGATGAAGCTGGTTTGACCAATATGGGACAGTGTGGCTATTCTGTTTACCTCTGACGCGACAAGACACTGTCCAAGGCCCGCCAAGATAACTCGAATTGTCTTCTGACAGTAAGATGCAAGCTTTGAATCTGAAGAATGAAGGAAGAGGTCTTGGAGTCAGATCAATCGTTAGGGAACCTGAGCTAGCTCGGTGAGTGAAGTGTGCATGCACATTTTTACCCGGTAAGAGCGCATATTTGCAAGATGATGTCTGGATGAGCTTTCTCGCTTTTTGATTCAGGTTGTAGCAGCCAGCAAAGTTTAGGCAAATATTTGGATTTTGAAAAGAAGAGTCTATTCTCCTCAAGGATCTACAAAAGTGTGCATCTAGAGATAGACAGGAACCTGGAAGCTGTGGCAGTGCTGTGAGCTTTCTGCAAGCTGTGATTTTAAGCTCACTTAGTCCGGAGAGACGTCTGATGCAATCTGGAATAGTCTTTAAACTATCACTCGTTAAACATAATGAAGTTGGAGATGTAAGAGACTTCTCGGGTAGACATATTGGTACAATGTAGTGAACGTCTAAGTCTGATCGTAATTTCCAGCGGCGCTTCAAGTCAGGCCCCCACTTGATCTCTGCTTCAAAATATCCATCATCAATATGACCTCCGCCACCTTTAAGCAGATCAATAGTCTGAAGATTCTCCAACTTAGAAATGTTTGGAGATACAATTTCCAGCTTATCGCATCCAGTCATAAATAGTTCCTGGAGACGATACAGATTCTCAATCCATGAAGGGATTTCCTCTATCCCTGTGTTGTGCAGCACCAGCACTGCGATGCTGTAAGGAACATTTGGGAACTTCCTGAGGTCACTCAACCCTGACATATCCAATCTATAAAAACAAGACCAAGTACGAATTGATAATGGCAATTCCAATGCCCCTATCCCAGAATAGCTCAGATCGAGTTCTATCAAACTGGAGCAACCACTGAGTTTTTCCAAACTCGAGCAACCACTACGTTTTTCCAAACTCCCGCAATAACTGAGGTTCAATTCCTCGAGATTGATTAACCTACCGATAGAAGAGGGGAGCTCTAACAATCTATCGCACAAAGAAAGATTTAGTTCCTTGAGCCTCGTTGCTTTTGAGAGATCTGGAATCTGTTTCAGATACGGAGAGTTTCCCAAATCCATCCGCTTCAGGAATGGGAAAGGCTACACACACAAAAAAAAAAAGTTTTAGAGAAATGACTAACCGTGCTTTACACGCAATACAATACAAAAAAATGGCTACTATTTTTACTTTGATTCCCTCCCAAAGTTTCTCAAAGTTGCTGTTGGGCATGATTAGTTCGACAAGAAACCTTCCAGAGAACTTGGAAGGCCAAAATCTCATTGGAGACTGGTTCCAATATATGAATCTGAGTTTCTCGGGAAGATAGTTGAGGCTTTCGGGTATTTTTAAGGTACCACCAGCGAAATACATAAACAGGAGATTGTTCATCCCTTGGAAAGCGCTTTTACTTATTTGGAGTTCCTTAAGTAAACATGGGAACGATATGCCTAGAACCGTTCCACTGCCCTAGAATAGATTATCCAAAAAGGAACAAAATATCAGCTTCAAAACAAACAAGGAAACAGAAGACTGCAGTAAAAAATAAACTTACAGTATTTTCATCAAAAATATCAGAAATCTCAGTGGATTTCGTCAAGAACTGTCGCTTTCCAGGATCGGCAGACTGTTCATAGACAATTTCTTTACCCATTTGTTGCAGTAAACTATGCATCCTTATGAATCCGTCCTCTATCGATATAAGACTTCTATAAGCTAAGGTTTGCAACCCATGGTTGACGTTCAAATCACTTTTTTCAAGAATACTCTTAAAGGTATCAACCTTGAAATCAGCAAAGAAACATGCAATATGCTGAAAAGAGATCTTTTTCTTTATCACTTAAGACGTTGTAGCTCAATTGTAGAGTAGATTTAATATCGCTGTTAAGGCTAGACCTGAGGCTGGGTAGTGCGTCTATCCACTCGTTCTTGGACATTCCTCGTAGATACGACCCCATGACTCTCAAGCCTAGAGGAAGATTACCCGCAAGTTCCGTAACTTCCCAAGCAAGACTTTCAAAACCATAATTTGGAAACTTTTGATCGAAGGCATATAAACAGAAGATCTGAAAAGCCTCATGTCTAGCTGGAAATTTCATTTCGTAGATTTGATTGGCCTCGAGTCCGAGTGCTTTAAGAAGTTTTCTATCTTCGGTTGTAATGATAATCATACTTCCGCGACCAAACCATGCTCTTTTTGCCATTTCCTCTAGTTGCCACCAGCTATCCACTTCATCAAGAACAACCAACACTTTTTTGTCACTCAGCCTTTCCGGTGCCCCTCTTAAGTGACAAACCACAATATCCTTTTGGTTAAAAATTTGAGACAACAGCTTTTCCTGAAAACGCAACTTCAACTGATGGTCGTTACCACAGGACCTCTCAAAACATCCTTTGATATTCTCCAAAAACGTGCTGAATGAAAAACCAGGAGAGACTTGGTTGTATAAAACTCTGGCAGCGGTCGTCTTACCAATCCCGGCAGGACCCCAAATCCCAATCACCTTAACTTCTTTTGTTTGTAGGCTCATCATCGTTTTCATCTCCGTGACACGAGCTTCTATGCCAACAAAGTCGTCAAAATCATTTGATGGTGTCAAAGCCAACACACCCATAACATTTGAGGCAAGTTCGTTGATCAAATCAGCTTCACTCCCACTAACAAAAACAGAGGCTATTAATTAAAACATACATCATAAAAGGAGCTACACATAATAATACGCAAGTGGAAGTAAAAGTGAACGAACCAGTTGCTAGAGGCATAACCAGCTATACCCGCGACTTCTTTCAAAGCTTGCCTCCAAACATGCGTCACCTCTTCTGTTTTCCCCACACAGGTCTCATCAAACGCTTTTCCGAAATCTCCGGTCTGATTCCTAACATCAGATGGATCCACTTCGTAGAAAATGGTTATCACTCTTTGTTGATCCGTTTCCCTGCACTTCATGATTTCCACCAACTCATCCAAACACCAGCTTGAAGAAGCGTAGTTACAGGAGAGCAAGACAAGGGCGACCCTTGATTGCCTGATCGCTCCTACAAGCGCGGGACCGACAGATTGGCCTCGCTCCATCTCGTTATCAATGAACGGTGAGATCCCCTTGCTTTTGAACTCTTTCACAACGTGGCTAAGAAAGCCTTTGCGCACGTCTTCTCCACGGAAGCTCAGGAAGACGTCATACAAACAACTGCAAGACAGAGATGATGAAGAAGCCATGAATAACAAGCACGATGAAATTCTGAAGAGAATGACAAAGCTTTCCAATCGGAAGAAGACATAACCAAAAAGAGGCTTTGTTTGTGTGTGGGGCTCGTAGTCACATTAAAAAAAGGTAAGAATGCGTAAAGTGATAAAGAGTCAGTACACTTCTGGGGGTCCTCTTACAATTGACTTTTCAAGTGCTGAGGAAGATTCATGAATGCAAGAAACTTCTCCGCGTCCTCCTACTACAATTGACTAGAAAAAGATACAAATACATTGACTTACAATGAGACTTAGGAGAGACCAAGACTTGATATCATAATAGGCTAAGAGATTCCCATGAGTCCTCCCCACATCTTCTCAAGTTGGCCATTGTACACGTGAAGCTCAGCAAGAAACTTCTCATAGTACTTGGCAGTCCAAATGATCTAAGTTTACGTGGGGGACAGTTCAGTTCAGACCTAGACCTATGTTTAAGTTTGGATCAAACACATCGACGCCGTGAAACTACTCTGTATAGTCCCGGGAGTGTCAAAGTTCCATGGCTTTCATATTGACCGACCGAGTTCTTCCTGAGCAAAACAACTTGAATGAGAAATCGTACAGAAGAAAAACATTTCTAGATATTAAGTAGTAACTTACGTTTCTGCGATCTCATGGTAAGTGCTAGTAATGATGAAGTCTGTGTTGTTCATAGCGACTAGATCAGCTGTGGACTGACAAGAGAAGTGGTACTTGTTGTCGAAATCTTTCCAGTAAATGTCTGAGTCCGGATACTTGGTCTTCTCCAGAGCATGTGCAGTAGTACACGGTTTTTAGCTGAAATCAAATCAGTGAATAGAATAGAGCTAAATCTCCAGCAACCATAAGTCTTTTCACACACTGACAATCATATCAACTTAAATAACACAAATGTACCACGAATCACCATAAGAACTGAATCAAGCTAACGACGCCAGATCTATTAAACAATGCAGGTTAAAATGGTAGTTCTAGTGTCATATCCAGTAACATTAATGAACAATCTCCAAACTGTTAAGCATCGATTATGATCGAAGAGTGAAATGGAACCAATGTTGCTACCCGCACGAAGAGGAAGAAGAAGTCCGATCAAAGCAGTAGACATGAACAAGGCTTCCAGAGCTTCCAGTATCGAAAATCACGGCGTAGTTCTTCAGAGGCCTTGATTGGTACTCTTCACCCAGGCATTAGCAAAAGAACGAGACCGATCAGCACAATCGGAACTGAAATCCTCGACGGCGTTGGATCTTGTCGGCAAGAGTCTCGTGCCGTCCAGCCCCTCGCTTAGCCGTCACTTTCCCTCCGTCAACAGAGAGGAGTCCCTGATGAGATTAGGAGGAGGAAACGGTGGCGGTTCCGGACTCCATGAGCTCATTTGAGGAAGGCGAACGGTAGCGTATTATACCGTTGCCGGTGCCGGAGGACGCCGTGGTCTGCGGCGGATCCTGCAACGGCTCCAGATCTGACGATGGATTAACAAGAGCGGCTACGATCGCCGGAGCAAAAGATTCGATTTCAACTTCCACACATTTCATTAAACTCGAAAAAAATGTATCGTGATGTTTGCTTGATTTACATAAAACAACTCTAACGTTTCCTTCCACACACGAGACTCATTTTCTGGAACGAACTCAGATAATTTTAGTTCATTATATGGGGATTATAGCTGTTTAGCATGTATTAACTAGACAAGTAATACACATCCCCTGCTTTTGTAATCCTTTAAAGCTCCTTGTCTATATTTGATCGTCGCACTAAACCGGAACATGAATCAGAAACAACAACAAAAAATGAACTAAGAGTAGCAAAAACTCAGGCCATCTTTAGGCACGTTTTATTCTCAGAGTAACTATACAACTTGTTCCTTCTATCTTTATAAACTTTCTATATTTTGGATCTGTTCCAAAGAGTAACTTCTCAAAAACTATCTTTTATGTATCAAACTAAGACCTGATTTTGGTTATCCTTTTCATTCTATAGCTGGAGCAACTGTAAAACCATTTCTGCATTTTTCACAAGACTCTCTGATGATCCTTCCTTCGTAAGCATTGTAAACGTCGCGTGTTTATCCTCCTCTTCTCTGACTACTGCCAGTCTACCGTGACGCGTGGCCAGGTTGCACATGTTAATGACGATCACTACAGCGTTCTCGCAAGACCTTAAGCAGCTAGGTTTCCTCAAGATACTGAACAGATGTTTTATAAACTCTGGACTCTTCTCCATTTCTTCAACACCAGGCTCGTATGTAGTAAGTAATACCAAGACACTTAAGAACTCAGCCGCATAGCTTCCTGCTTCGATCTTCCCCATTAGCGCCTGAACCACACCCTCAGAAATCGCCATTTGCCTCAACACAAATTCTTGACAGAGGTGATAAACCACGGAACTGGCTACCAAGGAGGCTACCATTTCACCCTCACCAATAACCTCTCCCAGAGCCCTGAGTGTTGAGCTGTACCCGATGCTTAAGCTGTTAGAAGCAATAGCTAAGAGTGACAGTAAAGTCGATGCAGAGTTTCTTCGTGTCTCCGTTGTCCCACATGTCAGAGACGTTGTAAGCACTTCGAGCACCTCATGGTTTTTGGCAATTACTTCTTTATTCTCCACAGCAATGGAGATGTTGAGCAATGCAGTGATGATATTCTCTTGAAGCTCCGGTTTCATGCCAACCCAGATGCCCAATTCATAAAGCGGACGGATCAACGTGGTGATCGCTTCAGGGTGTAGGGCGAGAAAGCGATCTCGGACATTCGGAAACTTATTGGTCTGGCAGCGTATCTCCTTTGCAGCTTTAATCTGATCTTCATCTGAGGAGGGAGAAGAGATCCTCTGAAGCAACGAATCTATTCCATCTCTGGACAGCTCAGTGACTACTTCATCAGCTGGTTTTAGACGATCATATCCGTTGGCTAGACACCACTTGGTAATCAACTCATCGAGCAAATGGTTGGGTGAACACAAAGAGTGAGAGAGGACTTCGTTGCTTTTGGGACATTCAGGTGCATGCTTTAGCAACTCTGTGATATAGCTTTTCTCATAGGTCTGAAACAAAAGAGCAAAATAAGCTCATAAGTCTCTGTAACTATCTACTCTTCTAGACACGTACAATCACTGAGGTTCTTGCTAATGTCAAACATAACTCTGTATACACGCAGCTACAGCATTAATACTGATATATCGAGCAAGAATCCCAAAGAAAGCTTGTGTCTTTGAATCTATCTACTCCTCTACAATCACTCAGCATATAACCACAGATTATAATACAAAAAAAGCATCAAGTTTCTTGTCATTGTCAACCCTAAATCTGTTCTGCTTTCGATAATAATGAATCTTTGCTTAAACGCATAAATAGCATTCAGATTATCAAAATCGAGCAAGAATCCCAAAAGAAATTACTAAAGAGAGGGAAGAAATTCATACATGCCCAGAATCGATGACTACAGGTTCGATCATGATCGCGTTCGAGAGTATACATTTAAACTCTTTCGGCACTTCCACCTTCGCTGATTGAGAAGACGAAGGGATGTCAGATTCAGGCTTCTTCGATTCACCTTCTCTCATACGATTCAGGAGTTTAATCGCCTCGTCGATTGCTTTCAAGACTCCAGTACTTTCGTCAGTCTCACCGCGATCTTCGCTTACTCCTCCTCCGTTGGACAAAATCTCCGTCAGCATCTTCCTTAGCTCCCGCTTCATAGTATCGGCGTTTGCTGCCGTCGATTCCGCCGTTGATTCCTCCATTGAACGCGCGAACACACAAAACCCTAGAAACTCTGAGAATTGGGGAAAAAAGATGAGAGCGGGAAAATCAGTAGAGAGAGAAGCGAAGAACGATCTATTTATCTGTTAGCTTTTCAGCTTTGAGTTTATTTATTTGCCTCCTTTTTTTTTTTTAGTTACATACGCCATATAGACTGCCACGTCATGCCCACATTCGCTTCTGATTGGTTAAGAAAAAAATAAAGATTTTCCCATCATTTATTTCCTATCAAAAACTAAAGTTTTTAAATATGTAAGCATATTGTGGTCAATGTGTTCCTAACTTAGATCGTTTTAGCGGTCAAAGTGTTTGCCGTTTCATGATTAGGATAGTGCACAGCCTAGCATTTGGAAGAATACAATAGAAAACCACATGACTTGGGACTTACGCAATCCTCAGAAACGTCAACTAAGAGTAGCAACACTCAGGTAATCTTTAGGTAACTAAAAGTTCTCAGAAAAGACTACACAAACTTCTGCATCTTTCTAGACTTTTTACATGCATCAAGACTCAGTTTGCAGAACTAATCTTTTTTATTTATCTACAAGACCTGAGTGTGGTGACTCCCTTCATCCCTTTATGGCTCTTCTTCACCTGTACCGGATCTCTTGATCCACTGCAAAATCGCTTCTGCACGTTTTGATCCTTGCGTTGCAAACTTCGTAAATGTCGAGTATTTATCCTCCTCTTCTTTGATCAGCTTCAGCCTAGTCCTCTCTCTGTCTCTGTCACCCGTGTTCAGACCGCACATGCGAAGGACGAAGACCGATACACCGTTATCTTCAGTCGCTGAGCAACTCCTATTCCTCAAGATACTGAGCATATCATCGACAAACCCTAGATCCTCCATTTCTTCAATCACCCCCTTTTGTGTAGTCATAAGCGACAAGACAGCAAAGTAAATGTGCACAAAGCTTCTTTCTTTAATCCTGTTGATCAGCGCGTGAACCAAACCTTCTGAAACCACTTTGTCCTTGTTCTCCGGTATGAAACAGAGGTGGAAAACAGCATAAGAGGCGCTTATGGCGGCTGTGAAATGATCCTCTTTGATAACATATACCAAAGCCTTGAGTGTCTCTTCGTTCCCAATGATGCTCTTGTTGGAATCAAGTTTTGAAAGTACCCATAAGGCCTCTGCAGAGTTTCTTCGTGTCTTAGCTATCCCCTGCTTCAGAGACTTTGTAAGCAGTGGGATCACAAGAGGGTTCTGAGCCACTGCTGTTTTGTTCTCATCAAGACTCGAGATGTAGAGCAATGCGGTGATGATATCCTTCTGAAGGCCTGGATTAGAGTCAATATCCTCGCCTAAAGCAGAGAGCGGAGTAAGCAACCGTGTTATGGATTCAGGGATCTCAGCGACAAAGAAGGCCGGGACATTGGCAAATCTCTTGGTCTGACGTCGCAGCTCATTTGCAGCTGCTGTCTGCTCTTCATCTGAGGAGGGAGAGGAGATCCGCTGAAGCAGTAAGTCTATGTCATCACTGAACATTCCAATGGGTGTTTCAGATGGTTTTGGCCGATCGTACTTGTTGACTTGACACCATTGCGTAATCAACTCAGCGATAACATGGTTGGGTGACCACAAATAGTGAGAGAGGACTTCTTTGGTCTTGGGACATGTCTGCTTATACCTCATCCACTGTTGGATATACCTCTTTTCATAGGTCTGACCAAAAAAAAAAGAAACAAAAGAGCAAATCATCAGCACCAAACACCAGACATAAGTATCTTCAATCCAAGAAACTCTGATCGATCTCCGTAATTGTAAAACACACATTTGGATACACAGTCCTCTATACGTATCTATCCACTCCATACGAATACAATCATACACATTCATTGAGTTTCTTGGCAATGTACATATACACAAAAAGCACTCATAACAATTGAATATGTAAAAAGTTATATGCTTTATTCATACAAAGAAGGTACATCTACATATAGACATTTGTATCTGAATCTATCTACTCGTCTAACATATCTTTGTATATGAGAACATATTCATACAACACATACACAATCATCGAGATTCTTGGCAATGTCAAGTTTAACTCTGTTTCTTGTTCTATGATTCTGAAACTTTGTTTAGAGAATATGCATGTACATACTCGTAGAAACTGAATACATCGAAACTTATATGCGTCTTGATAGAAAGATTAGCAAAATCGAGAAAGAATCACAAAGAAAATCGTCAGAAAATCAAACCTGGCCAGAAGCAATGACAACAGGTTCGCTCATGATCGCACGCGAGAGCATACACTTAAACTCTTTTGGCACTTCGAGCACAGAAGCCCGAGAAGACGATGAAGTTTCAGAGTCCGGCATCTTCGATTCAACTTCCCTCAGAGAACACAAGATTCGAATCGCCTCATCAATTGCTTTCATGACTCCAGAACTTTCGTCAGTCTCGCCGCGATCTTCGCTTACTCCTCCGTCGTCGAGTATCTCCGTCATCGTCTTCTTTAACTCAAGCCTCAGAGTATCGGCGTTTCGCGCCGGCGATTCCTCCATCTTGAAAGCGCGAAATTGAAAAACCCTAGAAACTCGAGAACTGGGGGAAAAAGAAGAGAGCGTGAAGTTTCTGTTAGCAATGGAGAAAAGCCAAGCAACGATCTATTTATCCGTTAGCTTTTGCCTCCTTTTTAATTACGTTTCCACTGCCACGTCACAGTTAATAACGCCACCTGTAATTCCACAATACGTTTAATTACGTAAGCCACGTCATACCCGCGTTTTTTTTTCTTTTCGTAATCAAATTACATCCCGTCTTCTGATTGGTTAAGGAAAAATTTATTCTTTATTATATTATTTTAATCAAAATATATAAATACTAAATCTATAAACGGCACGCCGGGAAGAAACAGCGAATCGATAATGTCAGATTCAGTCGCGACGTTGCCGTCGCCGAGATCCGCCGCAGAAGAATCGATAACCCTTCCCTATTCCTTTCCACAGTCTTCGACTCTGAGTCCTTCATCTCAGACCTCCGTACATTCGTTCCCTTCGACACTCTCCGATCCGAGCTCCGATCACACCTTGCCTCCCTCAGCAGCGAACTCGTTGACCACATCAATCGAGACTACGCCGATGAGCACCAAGATCATTGATATCGATGAACTGCCAGTCCACATGCGCGCTCCGCTCCTTGAGCTCCGTGAGGAGATCAGTGCGTTTCGTCGATCTGTGGAGGCCGCACGTGTCGCACGTGCGAGTGGATTGCACCAGCGTTACGATGCTGCTGATGCGAGGGAGGTTTTGGAATCGTGTCTCAATGCTTTTCGTGTGGTGTCTAAGGTAAAGCAGAGTTAAAGGCTTATGCTTTTTCATTGTTACGTATGTAATGACTATTCATTGTGAAATATAGGTTGAAAAGCTCATAAAAGAGCAGCAAGATGGCGCAACCATGAGAGAAACACAGAGCATACTCTTGGAAAGAATAGCTAGTGAATTGAATAGGCTCAAGTTCCGTATGGCTCATGCACAGGTCTTTCATTGGCTTTGAGAAGACAATAGAATGTCTTACAAGTAATTCTCACAACTTTGGGTCATTGCTTCATTGTAGGGCTAAACCACAGCGACGCTAGCGTTCTTTACAACTGCCTACGTGCGTATGCTGACACTGATAACATCGATTTTTCGTACAACGGTTGTGGCTCCATTTATACATAAAGTTATTGCACATGAAGCTTATGCAGCTGTAACATCGGGAGATGAACATGAAAACGATTACAGACAGATAAAGCATTTCATTGCCAGGAACTGTAAAATGCTGCTAAAGATATCTTCCACTGGTAATTCACTCCTAATCTCTGCGTGATCATATTTGTAGTACATTACCAATCACCTTTTAAAGTTCCATATTTCTCTGGCAAAGAAGTTTTCGTGTTACTTAATACTTACTTTAAGAAGAGTAGTACGCAACTAGACAGTAACATATGCTTCATGGCTTTATTATGTTAGTATTTTAACGCAATTGACTGTACTCTTTTCTTTTGTATCTTGTTGGTAAAACAGAAAAATCGGGTTTGCATGTCTTCAACTTCTTGGCAAACTCAATCCTGAAAGTAAAACCAGGAGTGTTTTCTCCTGGACGGCCTACCGAGTTCTTGAAGAATTACAAGGCAAGCTTGGATTTCGTGGCATACCTTGAAGGTAAAGTAACTGATCTACATCTCTCTCTCTGTGAACTGATTTTCATTGTTCCTGTTTGTAAATAGTTCATCTTGATACCTGGTGATGAATTTATTTGGATACTTTTGAGTTGAGTCATGATACCATAAACTTTTTCTGTGAAGGTTACTGTCCGTCAAGGTCTGCTGTAACTAAGTTTCGAGCTGAGGCTATGTATCGAGTTCATGAAGCAATGGAATGTGGGAGTGTTACTTTTCATTGAGGTACTCAGAGAAATATCATCGATGGCTACTAAGTTACCATTATAATTATTGTCTTCTAAACTTCTCTAACTCGAAGATACATAATTTCAGGTTTCAGGAGATAGGTGGAGGCTTGGATTCTGCTCTTACTTCTGCTTCAGGCGAGGAAAAAAGAGACATATCTTCAGAAATCACGACAAAATGCACAAAAACGAGCAGGTGGGACATGAGGTGTCGCTGACCACAATATATCTGGAACAGAGAAGATGTGTATGCAGGTGTTCCTAGATCTTCAGGTAACCCTCTCATGATGTTTCATTGTGTTCTCTGAGAATAGTAAGTTTTGGTAAGAAGTAGCATCATCAGCTGCAATATCTTTATCAGGAGTATGGACGTAACATTTCTTCATTGGATTTGAATCCAGAAGAGATCACTCTGTTAGTGTTTGAGGACTCGCGCTGCTTTTTCATACAACCTACTATTTGGTTACTAGGGGATGCATATGAAGGAAGATCCAATATCCAGTTTTTAGTGTTTAAATTTCGGCTCAAAGAAATTAACACGGGTTTCGAGAGATCGATTGATTAACAATGTTTATTTGATGAATCCATGTTCTTGAATTATTGGTCAGTGACCCAGTATCCTCCCGCAAACAAACAAATATGCAATACTTACGATCCAAAATAAGATCAATTTTAAGAAATCAACCACAAGCAAGCTCATAGGCATAGGGAAAAGATCTAACAAACATAATAGCTAATGTCACCATACCAATGTGCAACACTAGATTAGAGATCAGATGCACTCCACTCACAAAGAATAACCTAATTTACTTAACTAAGAACAGAGCTCATACTCTGTTCTCTGAGCTTACAGACAAACCGACAACAACACAAGCCGAGAACACATTCACCAAGAAGTAAAGATGTCACCTCGCAACTAATATATACACAACCACGATCATGTACATCATCAAAGCTTCTAATAAACTCCACAACAAGCTAAAACATTTCAACACAAGTGCAGACTCTGAGTAATTGACCAAACCACTGATCAAATTATGCAAATACCAAACATCTCAAGACAAGAAACAAAGTGATAAATATTAAAACTTTCTGATACCAAACACGTAAACATAGCAAAACATAAGTTCTTAGATATCCAAACAAAACATAAATCCTGAAAAACGAAACCTTGCAATGATCCGAAACAAAACAAACAAGGCTTTTAACGGTAACTCTTCTGGAAACGAGAACGAGCACCACGACCACCAAACTTCTTCGGCTCGCACCTCCTCGGATCCGCCACAAGCAGAGTCCTATCATACCTAATAAGAATATCCTTCACCTCCTTCTTCGACTGCTCATCCACATACTTCTGGTAGAAAGCAACCAGCGCCTTGGCGATACTCTGACGGATCGCGTAGACCTGTGAAGTGTGACCACCACCCTTGACACGGATCCTCATGTCAACACCTGCGAAACGGTGTTTCCCGAGGAGGAGGACAGGCTCGAAGATCTTGAATCTGAGGATCTCCGGCTGGAAAAGCTCGATTGGACATCCGTTGAGCTTGATTAGACCACACCCACGCTTGCAGTGGGTTACCGCCACTGCTGTCTTCTTCCTTCCGAAGCATTGCACGGATTCTTTAGCCGCTTGAGTCGCCATGGTTAGGGCTTTCTTCTGCTTCTGCTCTTTCGCCCGCCGCTAAAATGAAACCTAATGCAGAGAGTGGCCCAAGTAACAATAATCCATGCTTATATAGTGGAGAGTAAATCCCTAGGGCTTCCAGTCTTAAGTTAACTGATGAAAATATCCTAAAACGATGCGTTTTAAGTAAAATGATGAATAAATAAATAAAGTCTTGAAACGCTGCGTTTTAAGTTAAAGTCACAACCTTTCTTCATTTCGTCGGCTCATCTTATCGGAATAAAGTATTGCCGGCGAGAAATGTTTCTCCTCCGTCGTTATACCAGAGGAAGCCTCATTTCAATCTTCACCACTGATCTCAGACCCTCCAATGAATCAAATATTCGCCATTTCACCAGTCTCGAGCCTTTGCAAAGCTCCGATTCAAACCCATCAACCAAAGGAGACTACTTCGCCGCGATCAACCACGTCGTCAACGTCTTCCGCCGTGAGATCCACCCGGAAAGATCTCTAAACCGTCTCCGTCTCCCCGTAACATCCGAATTCGTATTCAGAGTCCTCCGCGCCACCTCTCGATCCTCCAACGACTCTCTCCGCTTCTTCAACTGGGCTCGATCCAGCCCTAACTACACGCCAACCTCCATGGAGTACGAAGAGCTCGCAAAGTCCTTAGCTTTACACAAAAAATACGAATCCATGTGGAAAATTCTTAAGCAAATGAAGGATCTGTCTCTAGACATCTCCGGGGAGACTCTCTGTTTTATCATTGAGCAGTACGGTAAGAACGGACATGTAGATCAAGCCGTGGAGCTTTTCAACGGTGTGGCCAAGACTCTCGGATGTCGACAAACCGTTGAGGTTTACAATTCTTTGCTCCACGCGCTTTGTGAGGTTAAGATGTTCCATGGAGCTTATGCTTTGATTAGGAGAATGATAAGGAAAGGTCTTAAGCCTGATAAGAGAACATACTCCATCTTGGTTAATGGATGGTGTTCTGCTGGGAAGATGAAGGAGGCTCAAGAGTTTCTTGATGAAATGAGTAGGAAAGGGTTTAACCCGCCTGCTCGTGGCCGTGATTTGCTGATTGAAGGGTTGTTGAATGCAGGTTACTTGGAGTCTGCTAAAGAGATGGTGAACAAGATGACCAAAGGAGGGTTTGTTCCTGATGTTCAGACTTTTAATACTCTTATTGAAGCTATAACTAAGTCAGGGGAAGTTGAGTTCTGCATTGAGATGTATTACACTGCTTGCAAGTTAGGTCTATGTGTGGATATTGATACTTACAAGACGCTTATACCTGCGGTTTCGAAGATTGGGAAGATCGATGAGGCGTTTCGGTTGTTGAATAATTGTGTGGAAGATGGGCATAAGCCGTTTCCAAGTTTGTATGCTCCTATAATCAAGGGGATGTGTAGGAATGGGATGTTTGATGATGCGTTTAGCTTTTTCAGTGACATGAAGGTGAAGGCTCATCCGCCTAACAGGCCAGTTTACACGATGTTGATAACGATGTGTGGTCGTGGTGGGAAGTTTGTGGATGCAGCTAATTACTTGGTTGAGATGACAGAGGTTGGTTTGGTTCCGATATCACGGTGCTTTGATATGGTTACTGATGGGTTAAAGAATAGTGGGAAGCATGATTTGGCTATGAGAATAGAGCAGTTGGAAGTTCAGCTTAGAGGAGTTTGAATAGTGCGGAGACTTAGAATGGCTCTGATACTTGGAAATTTTTAGAAACTCAGCTGCTTTGAGGTTGCTCTTCCCTGGTTTAGTTATGATAATCCGATTGTATCACGTACTAGAAGCTGACTGTGTGTTAGATTATACTTGGATTTGGCAGTAGAGTATAGTTGTGTCTCAACTTACGGTAATACATTTGATGTACGGATGTTTAATTAGACTATCTTAACTTGATTCGTTCAATGATAAGAGAGAGTTTACAATCCAAGCTACTCAACACAGATAGAAGGTGTTAAACCAAGGTCCAAGCCAATTGAAAACAGAAATCAACCAATATTGAACAAAGTGAAAAGCTGTTCTTCATTGATATAAAGGTTCCAATGTGTATTGTGAGCAACACCAACCATTTCGAAAGCCAATGAAATAAAGGAAGTATCAACAAACTAAATATACGAAAGCACACAAAGTGATCAAACAACTCTGTGTTTAACAAAAGGTTTTGGCCTCGGTGAGAAACAAGCACGCATGAAGATGAACCTTCTGCAGGCTTTATATGTCAGCTTCAAGGAAGGTTTGAGATAGGGTTACCTATGGAGGAAGAAACGAAACAAGCTTAAAATGTTTTCTTCAAAAGGATCTACGTGAATTTATGATGGTGATAGATATTAATGAATCTGTTACCTTCTCGCCTAGTTTGAAGGGTGGGAGACCCTTGTAAGGGCATGTACCACAGCGGAAAGCATCACCGAGCCCACACTGAAATGATTTTGAGTCTTGTTGATCTAAAAATGAAATGCATACAGAGAAAGAGATGAGTAAAGAAGCTTACACTGCCACATGATGATTGTGGATTCTCGATTTGATCCTCTGTGAGCCCCAGCTTCACAGCTTTCTCCTCTATCTCAGCTCTACCACAAACGCAGTTCTTGCAAGCTTTCTTAGTGGTCTCACAACCGCTAGCTGCAAAAAAATGCAAGATATGTTACACACAAGAAATGAACACGAATAACAAAGGTCATATGGGATGTCTTCAATTACCAGTAGGGACTTGTGGCTTCTTCAAGTCCTCCTCTGTCAAAAGAGAGTCTTCATCTATAAGATCCAAGTCATCGTCAAGATTAACCTTCAAGAGAGTTTTGGCCGGCTTTTTGAGAGCAAACGAGGAACCAATCTTCCAAGAAGGTTTCTTCGCCTTAATCTGCATATGTTAACATATTTCTATGTTATATGGATGAGCCAAAGCGAGAGCATGTATTCAACTTTCAAAGATAAGACCAAGAATAAGCTTGAGCCCAAAAATCAGTTTGATATTAGGACAAGAGCAATAGGTTTTCTCATACTGAAACAGGTTGAAAGAGAAGACATGTAAAGGTGCTCACCCCAACGGATAAGCTGAAGTTAGGCAACTTAATTGATTGCAAATCAAGAGCCTGTGGTTCCAGAAAACCAGCCAACGTCACTCTCCTTTGAAGGGTCTGCAAGAAAGATACGGTAAGAATAAGCAAGAACTAGTCAAAGAAGCCTTCATTATATAGAACAAATACACATGACAAAACCTGTTGCAATTCTACAGTTTCACCCTCCGAGTTCGTGCACACAAAAACCGAACCACCAGGCTTCAGAAGTCTTGAGAACTCAACATATATTTTATCACTTGGAAAATCAGATGTTCTTGAAATGGCTAAGACCACGTCCACTGAGGAAGCATCCAAAGGAACCTGATCTGCAAAAATAGTCCAAAACATAATCATAAAACACAAATCTTCCTCTCTACATGCATTTTCAGATTAATCTTATGCTTATTACAGCTCAACTAAGCAATTAAACCCCACTTTTAGAGCCTTAGCTAAATAAAATAACGCGAAAGTAAGAGATTTGTACTTATTGTGGATGAATCGTATGCTAATTACAGCTTAACTAAGCAATCAAAACCCTATTTTAAAAGCCTGAGCTAAAACAAAACAACGAGAAAGGAACAAGGATCTGTACTTATTGTGGAAGCTTGAGTAATGATCAGAGGATCACAACGCTCAATGCCTTCCTTTGCGAGCTCCTTCATTATGGTTAGAACAGAGCTAACAGGCAACACCACATCATCCGTCACAGCCAAAACAGTCGTTTGAGTCATCATTGAATCCTATAAAACAAAAGCACAAACAATGAAAACCTCTTAGATAGAAATTGAAAAGAAAAATTCAACAGCTCATGTAGCTAGAAACTCTAAAGCTCAAAACTTTATTACTGGTTTACATAAATTGATTAATATCAAACAAATCATGGTCGATTCCCCAATCCAAAACCCCAAAGTGAGAAACTTTCGAAGGTTTTAGCACAAACTGCATGCAAGTCGAAAACATTATAGAGAAACAAAACCTAAACTCACCATGTTAAGATAGAGATCTCTGTAAAGCTTCGCGAGATACCCAAAAACCCTAAGAGCTCTCTCTCTGTAGAATAAGAGAAATGAAATTAATCTTCTGATTCTGACCTTTGCTTTTCTTTCTCTCTCTGTTTTTATATACTTTTCTTTTTCGCCGACTCTGGCTTTCCCTTGGTTCTCTGCAGGTCTAATATAACGCGGTTTTATCAAACCGGGTTTATGATTTTGTGAGACTCGGTCCATGGTAAACCGGGTATAGTTTTTCTTTTTTTTTTGTATATGCAAACCAGATAGCAAAGAGAGTCACAGAGATCAGAAAGATGATTCGGATAACAATGGTTCAACGTATGTTACTTGAACAGAAACGAAAACAATATTAACGTATTACTACAAGACGTTTTCTCATTTGTTTATTTATAGAATTTTCAGGTATTTTTCTCTATTGTTTAACACATCTTACATCAAAATATAAAGAAACAAATCAAACAATCGTCATGGCTCTTGCCAGAAAGCAGTCTTACTCAGAAACGTTTGTTTTCATATGGTAGTAGAGAGGAAACACATCACATCAGCCAACGGTTCCTTTCTGTGGCAGACTCTCAAAGGCAGACACTGTATTCTCAAACCTGACACGTGGCAACGGTGCGCCGCTCTGTTTGATGGCACAAGCCGTTTTGTCTTCAAGTGGACAACGAGCTTTGAGCATGGAGAAGACATGGTTGTTCAGCCGTCGAGCTTTCTTCATCCCTTCCAACAAACCTTCCCATCCCTTTTTTTTTACGCAGCAACAAAGAAAAGACATTCAATCAAACAGAGAAGCAAAATGGTGTTAATGAGAGGATGGAAAAGCAAAAAACTACCTGGAGAACTTGAGCATTCCTGTGTGAAGCAGACACAGTTTCAACCTCGGAGACATTGAGTACTTGGTACGAGAAATCAAACAACTCAAAGTGAAGTTGCTGTCCGAGCAGGTAAATGATAGTGCAACCACCCCAAGCTATTAAATCACCGAGGACTTCTTGTTGAGCTGATTGTGGAACTGTTATCTCCTCCAGATATCCCTGAGTTCATAATCGCAAATTATCATAAGAAACTTTTGAGAAGATCAAAATGTTAAAAAGATGTCTTGAAATCATTTACTTACGATCTGAAGACCACCGTAAATGCGGTAAAAATCCTTTGAAGTTGTGATATCGACGAATCCTGTCTTTGGAGGAGCACTCCATTTACTACAGTATTTGTCAAGCGATGCGCTTGTGAATGCAAGTGTGTATTCAAGAACGCTTCCACCGTTCATATTTGCCTTATACAAAAGATCTGCACATACAAACACAGTACCAAACAGATTGAAGATTTGACATAAGAATAGAATAAACAAAGAAACTGACGATTGAATGAATAGCTACAAGCTCCTAATTAACCTGCAGCTTCTGCTTGTTTTGACATGGTGTAGAACGCTGCTGGATTAAGACAACCAGGGCTTGACACAACCGCAGAAGTTGCTGACTTTAAGAGATTGACAAGTGGGCTTTCGCCGTCTTGAGCGTTAACTATCTGTCCTTCTGCGCCAGGGATTAATCCCAACCATGGAGCTGTTTGCATGAAACGCTTTGTATCTACTTCTCTCTGTGTAACAACAAGATAACACAAAACATTTATTAGACTATATCATTAGACTTGTTAATTTTCTTACAATCTCTCTGATAGGACTGACCAATACGATGTCGAGAAGTCCCATTGTATATATCACACTTCCAATTTCTTTTATCCCACGTAGAACTTCTGATTTGAGTTCTGACTTTGTGCCCCAGTTTAGTTGTTCTCTAATAAGCCTCATACAGCCTGTAAATGAAACAACAATAAAAGCATCGAACGAGCAGGAAATAAACATATCAAACAAAGATGAAACACATCAAGAATTGAATTTCATAAGAACCTGCGACACCACCATCAAAAGAAAGCAATCCGATAGACTTAGGCAATGCTTCTTGCAATCCAGAGATCATTGGCTCTAGTGTTGTTATCTGAAAGTTTTCAAACATAAGAACTATTTTAGCTGGCTACTTGTATAATTAGTGCCAAGACTGCAGAAATATTATGGTACTAAATGTGCAATATACCTTATTTGATATATGATCCAGCAACGCTCTTATAAGCCAAGGCAATGATCTGGATCCAAGAAGTTTAACTATGGAAAATAGATGTGGTATCCCAAAAAATCCACTATGCAACCGTGCAAAACTTTGATGTGCTGCATTTAAATCCTACCACAAAAAAAAGAAACATGAAACCAATAAAAACACAACAGAAAAATGAAATAGAATGTTCAGTGACCACACTATAAGATTGTTTCAGAACAAGTTAAAAAGTAAAAAAAATGGCTTAAGAGATTGCTACTTACTTGAGTGCCACAGTAGAAACTAGGCTTAGCAGAAGGCACTGATGGTTTTTGAGTAGGAGGAACCTTAGATGAGCGGACAAATCTCTGTGTGGTATTGCAAAGTATGAAGTTTGGTAGGAAATCACTCTGCAACTCTGACCATATCTAATGCCCAACAAAAATAATAATAATAAGAAAAGCGGAGAAAATTTAGACCTAGAATTTATAATTCCATCCATTATTGTATTGCTGACCTGTGTAGCAAGTCGACTGGAAAATGAGACAAGAGAGATGTTTTCTTGCATTTCATTCAGCATGAGGCTGAAAGGATCTATTGTAAGATCTTGTGAAAGTAGTTCATGCGAGTGCTTTAGGATATCTATGAGCTTCTCCAGTTCCTGCACTTATGGAAAGGATCCAATTTGTATATTTTACAAACATTGGTAACACATACAAAATCAGGAAAGAAAAAAACTTACCACTACAGCACATAGGTCCTGGGACTCAAAACGATCAAAGAGAAACTCCAGATTCTCTCTAAAAGTTTTGTTCATCCTTTGAGCGATCAAACTTCTTAAATTAATTGTTCTACCAAGTATCTGCACATCACAACAAAATTAAGAAGATTGTATCACATAATTAGATTCAATGCTTGAAACATAAAGTAATTACATGTAGTTTCATAAAAGTAGAGATATAGAGCAGCATTATTGTTCACCTTTACTTTTGTCATCTTAAATAACGCAGTAAACCTCACAGGCTGGATGGAGAACTTTTCACCATTGTCCAAGGCAAAGAGAAATGATGGATCAAGAAGCTCACTGTTGAACTCAGCCATTGATGATAAAAGAGTTTAGATACTCACTAGTTACCAGTGAATGGGATTAACATCTCAAAAAACCCAAGTAATTAAGTACCTTGCTGACCAGCTCTTGTAATATGTGAATATAGACTCAGAGAGTCTTGAAACAAATATATCAAAACCATGGTCCACCTACAGAAAGAAGATATGATAACATTCTTTGTTTAAAGAACATTTTTATTCAAGAAGATCGGGTATTAAACCCTAATTACCTCAGCCTCAATTTCATCATAGAGGAACCTCTGCCTCAGCACAACTAGAGCTTGTTGAGCTGAGTCATTATAAATGTCAAAAGGCAGCAGAACACTCTCAAGAAGGCCTGAATTTGGGGCTTCGAGAATGTGGTCTATCAACATCCATGGCAGTGAACATTCAATCGGGAACTGCAATAGTGAACATACAACTATTTGTAAGAACAAGTCCCTGATGAAGAGAAAACAAAGTGGCGAAATAACCTTTTTGTACATCCAAGTACCTGAATAACACGTGAAGACTCCAGGTAAAATTCTCTAAACCACAGGAACCCAAGATCAGTCAATATTCCAATACTTGCTGCAGCCATAATAGATTGAAGTTGAAGTGTCAGCTTGGAAAAAGCTAATAAACATCAAGCTGGCTCAATACAGCTAAGAAAAAAAATATTTGAGCAAGTGGGTTTACCTGAGTAATCCAATATGTGGAGAAAAAAGCTGAGCTTGTAAAAGAAAGTCTCCAGTTGCTTTAGGTCATTAACAGGAATCTCAGAGCCATTATTTCCAAAGAATCCCCCTGGCCTCCTCAGATTCCCACCAGAGACAACCTCATATATCAAAAACTGCAAGCAATGCACCTGAACCAACGAAACAGCAAGAAGTTCAAGCACTGTCTCTTACGTTCCGTTTATGTATCTTAAATAATCATGAAATGGACCCAAACCTGTGCTGCTGTTGGGGCAACTGGCCTCGGATAAAAGAAGTTCGCTTTACTTTCATCACCTCCGTGTTGTGAAGATGGCATCTCGTGTTCGGGCCTGGTGTTTGCCATCCAGTCAGCTGAAAGTGTCCGCATATCAGAAAGAATCCTGAATGCAATCACACATATGACACAGTTAACAATATGGAACGCTTAAACTAAAGGGAATGTGAGTTGAAATGGACAGAGAAAGAATGGAAAACTTATTCACCTTGAGAGATCTTTCTTCTTTCGGAAGGTGGTACGCAACATCGTGGCTAACGTATTTTGTACAAAATCTTGAACTTCAGCATGTATTGTCTCCCACAAAGCATCTGCAACTAATGTGTCACAGCGTTGCAGCATCGATCCTACACTCTTTATATAGCCAACAAGTTCTACCAAGGCTCTCCTTTCTTCTGCAGTATAATTATACCTCACCACCTATTGAAAAGAATTTAAAACTTGTTACCATGAAAGAGAAAACGATTTGGTTTGAGAATATATCCAAATATTTAAAACGTATTACCTTCTCGTAATCAGAATATGAACCAGAAGCTTCTTGCGTCTCTGCTGCATCCCTACAAGGGCGAGAGAATTTCCAAGCAGATTGCTCCCAGATGCGTGCAGTCCATCTGCTTAGCAGTTGGAAACCTTCAACAACCATATCATACATGTTTCCTTTCACCTCTCTGCACCATTCAGTGTATGCTCCATCATTGGACTTCAACAGCAATAACTGCATGAAAGCAAGTGAGAATAACATCCTAGGAACTAAAGATAAGAGCGATAAAATCATAACTTCAGGGAAAATTAATAACGTAAGCACCTGATTCATGGATGAAGCAAATCGGATTGTGAAATCGTCATGCTCAGCACGGAGAGCTCCAATGTGGTTAACTATCAAATAATGCCTCTGATATGTAAAATAGGTAAAGGGTTGCAATCTTCAGAGCATGTGTTCAATTTACGAGAATTCAGATAATAGTTAAATAGACACGTAAGAGTAAAACAATATGAAAGGATATTCTAGTGCTTCACGTGGAGGGAGCTCATGAGGTGCTGGAAGAGTCAGAAGGCGAGTCTGTGATGAAAACTTTTGAAAGTATACAGACAGTTCTTTCAAAATTGCAGCAGGAGAAAGATGGAGATCTGGAAACGCTGGAATGACAGGATCATTCTGTTAACAAAAATAAATACAACACAGATGTTAGTTAGCAAGTCGGAGACGAGGCTTTTAAGGTATATTAGCTGGGAAACTTAAATATGTATAACATGTACTTCAATACCTTGAAAATGTTGATCATTCTGTTGAGTTTTACCCTCTTGTATAAAGCTTCGGTATCTTTCTCAGATGGCGTTGCTAACACAACAAGAACGGGCAAGACTCGGAGAAGAATATACCTCTCAGGAAAAAGGAGTGCGAAATCCAACTCCAAAGACTCAACAATGAAAACGATGAGAACTTGGAGAATGTCTTCCACACTAAATTTACTTTAAGGAATCCAAAAGGTTGCAAAATACGGTATCATTATGAGAACCATATGACCATGACTGTGATGTATATCTAGAAAAAGGATACTTGTTCACACGGAACATCTCAACATGCAAGTTGAGTAAAATAGCCCATCTCGTGCTCAAGAAAATCTGCAAACACAAGAACTCACATTTTCATTTATGACAATTCACAGGGGAAGGCAATAAGAATGATTGCATAAAAAAGCCATGCCAACACCTGTAAGTCATCTAACTCTTCTCTCATTGTATCCGTATCTTGCCACTGGGCACTGACTTGAGTGAATGTTCTGAAAAGAGAGAAACTATAATAAGAAAAGAAGCAACAGAAAGCATCTAGGAAACTACGTCAACTCTAAAAAGTGTTAGTAGCCAATATAAGCTGTCCTATCTGCACAGAGAATGTGAAGACCAGATAAAATATAATATATTTTTTACCTTTTATACCAAGAGAAATCATTAGGAATGCTAGCTTTAGCATTTTTAAGATGATCAAGCTGAACCAAGACATCAAGCAACTTCAGCATTGACCTATATTAAGTATATTCAGTGTTAAATTATACAGGAGTGTGTGAATGTCCGAGGGTGTATACAGAAGGCAAAAGAGAAGTTATAACCTACCAAAGATGTGTGACTGTGGGGCCATTGATTCGCCGTTCAGGTCTAGAAAACCTCTGCATATCAGCAGCTAGCTGCAGAGACGTAGAGTATATATATACACATTACTTCTGATACAGGAATCTCAATAAAAAGAGTCGGAAGAGGAAGGAAATACACCGCACTTTAGCTGAAGCTGACGATTGCCATCTCTGAATTTCTCGTAAACGGCTCATTTCTAAGTCCAAAACTTGATATGTTTCTAGATACAAATCTGCCTGGCTATGCTTCATAGATTCGGGAAGCTGCAAGTATATCATTAATGAAGAATTAACTCATAGCATGATTCAAAAAGTTACTACCTATTAAAATAAAAAAGGTCTAAAAGTAGATGAGCAGTGGCGTAGAGTAATAGAATTCACAAGGACGGACCTGAGGCAGTGCTTTAACGCAGCTTCTATATGTGTATAGAATTGACGCCATCTCTTTTCCTTCTTGTATAAGCGTGTTCTGCATATCGATCAAACAATTACTTGAAATACCAAAATAATCAGATTGCAGTGATTGCACAACATAACTCATATAAAACCAAGTACGGAAAAAGAAGGATGTAGCTATCAAAATCTTAATTTAAACAGCGACAAGCCAAAGAAGAAGAGTAATATACCAGCTGATTAAGAGCTTTTGTGTCTTCTGATAGAGATAACCGGTATGCTGCAACATCACTATACTCTGCAAAATCAACAATCTCAAACTCAGTTGACTACTATGCTAAAAAAAAGAGAGAGAGAAGTAAAGAAAGAAACCGATGGGACTATCGGTTGCAGCTCTTTCAGCTGAAACCATCACAGCAGGTCCTTGCACTTCTGGTTGCTCATCCTATCATACACGTCCCAACAAAATACAGAATGCGTCAAGAAAATACGTTACAGCGACTCCAAATTGTCAAGAAGATAACTTTTATATTCAGCATTTCGTTAAAACCTAGCTCACTGCTAAAAATGCTAACTAGGCAACATAATTTCGAGACTTATCGGAGATCCGCGGATAAATCACAACAAGTCCTCTCCTTTCTAGTCAAACTTTTGAAATTGAACTCCAGAAAGAAGCATTCTAGTCATCTATTGATCTAAAAGAAGCAAAATTTCTAAATTTAACAACAAATCAGTTCGAAATCGTGGTTACCTCTAAAGAGAAAGTGGAAAGAGCTGCGATTGCTTCCTCTACAGGAACCGCCATTGTCGTCACCTATACAAATTTAGAAAGCAATCAGCAGCTGGAAGCAAACATCGGCGAGACTAAAGGAGAAAGCTTTCTCAACTTTGTGTGTTTCTTACTTAACAACAATGGAGATGAGAGTTGCAAATTCTTCTTCAAGCCGATCGATTCGGCCTTGGATCCAGAAAATTCTTACTCTCTCCGAACTAAAGACTTTACCTTTAAGCTTTGAAGCTCTCTTCTTTTTTTTTTTGCTTACTAAACAAATGAAGAACTCTTGACGCTGAAAACGCGACTAGTGTTCGTCATGTCATCATTAAGAAGAAGGAAACTTTGTATTTTAAAGTATTCTTAATCGTGTTCTATATTTTTTAGTTAGGTGATGGACAAATATTTTTCGAGAATCAAAGCCTTCAAGATGAAGCATTACATTTGTGTCTTTTCTATGAAGCAAACTTGATGACGACACTAAATCATTTCATTACTTCATCTCAAGCTTCCTTTCTTATACTGGACACAAGATATTAATGATCCAAATGTAACTAAGATTGTTTGGTTTATCTCCAATCAGAACCACCACATGGTTTCAACGAGTTTCTTTTGCAAAAGTGCTTTGTAGCACCTCCGTTGGTACCATAAGGAATGTGCATGCCAGTCTCCTAATAAGACATTAAGGGTCTTAACCCATTGTCAACAAACATACATAAATTATAATCCTAGAGAAGAAGAAGAAGATTATTGAGAAAGGAGAAGAAGAAAAGAGAGTCAATTATTCAATTCATTCCAATGTTTTCAAGAGCCTGAAGAGACCAGCTGCTTCTCTAACCCGTGAAAAGTCTATGCAGAATGCTTGAACCTCTATGAATAGATCCTTCACTGCAACAATTTACCAAAACAAAAACATTTCATCACAACTTAATTTACACATTTCATATGTATTCCTCTTTCGAATGTGTCTGTTTATCTTTCTTTGTCTTTTGGCAAAACAAAATACCAAATCTGATTGCAATCAGTATTAAAAAAAAAGATGAGAACAGTTAAATAAGAATACATACCGTCGATGATGTTGTTACGAATTAAACTCTGCAAGAAGACGCAAACCAGCCGTACTAGCCTATTCTGCATATATTTGTCTTGCTGCTACACATCGAGTAAAAACAATATGTCACTATACCCATTAACGACATAACAATTCCCAGAATATTATATACACAAAAGCACATAATCTCAGAGCAAGCCCAGAAATATTTGACACAACTACACAGTGATGTTAAATAGCTGCATAGAAAGCTTTGTTTAAAGCTGCCCAAGGAAAAACAAATAAAAGACTTATTTTAATACCTTGGCGTTCTCACAAGACGATATGCAATTGGTGATGTACATGCGTATGAAGTCCTTGGGAAGCTCAACTGCAGTTGTCAGTCTGTTTACAACTTCCATTGAGTGCAGGCTCATCTCCATACTTACAAGAGCTGTGAAATAGCTGCACGAGCATTCTCAGGTTCCTACTTTCCTAATTATTCTATGAAATGTAAATAACCGAACTGATAAGGTGATGACTTACTCGATATTCTCAGGAGAGTTAACCAACTTGGTGAGAATCTCAACTGCTATTTGAGGATTGTGCTCTACTAATTGCTGAGAATAAGAAACGAAATCAAATGATAGAAGAGACGATACAAGAGAAAGATAACGCAACTGCCGGATAGAAAACACATACCGGCAGCTTCCGTGGAGTTATTCCACAGTGATAGACAAGCTTTGGGTCATTTGCCAATGCCTTGGTGATGTCCTGACCAACAAATGAATAAAACTTGTTGTTTACTTCACTCCAAGACATCAAGTTTGAATTTGATACAGCTATATGGGCAAGGGGGATCAATTAAATTATCACAATCACTATTTTATCTACTGCATGGCTATTTTCTGTAGACTCTTACTGCAATCAGTTTCCTCTTAATATACTACTGGGAGATGGAAGTTCACTGATTCAACAAGAAAGGGATAAAGTGATATTTACAACCTTTAAAACTTGTGCATGTGTAGTAACTTTTTCAATGTTACGTTTAAGTCACTTTTCAGTGTTAAGCAATAATGTTATACTTAGAGCAAACCACTATTTGTATGCCTCTACGCACATATCAAGAATAAAGTGTAATACATACCTCTTGCTCCGCAGGTGAAAGTGTCACCTTTAAACCCTTAGCAAGCAAGTCTCTAACTGTTGCGCCTCTGCTAGTGTCAGCACACATTTTATCGTCCCACACAAGCTCATGCTTGTTATCAGGATCAATCCAAATCAACTGTAAGAAGTTGAACCAAAAAGGTCAGCTGGATAATTTTCCAAACAGATTAAACAAAAAGTTAATCTTAGCCTTACCTCGCTCTGATGAACTGGGTACCGCGGAGGACATGGACGGATCCACCGAGGAGCTAGTCCCCCCATTGTCAAACTTCCCAATATTTCACATACAGCCTCATTTCTATCACCAGATCCAATTTTGGAATTCCCTCCAGATTGGACATCAAACCTGAAAGATTAATCGACTCAAAGATCATCCATAAAATCAACTAAAAACTGGCACGTGATGATATAAACACGGAAAACTGGAAGCTCGCAATTGATCGGAGTCAAATCAATATAGCAGTTAGAAACAAAGGGAACCCCCTAACTCATAGGTTACGTACTCGGGAGAGTTAGGATCGCACCCACGAGGAACATCAGGATCATGCAATAACTTTTTGAGGGCATAGTCCCCAAATATGTGACTAGATGGTCCATCAGCTTTGTTGCCATACTCTCTTTGCAGCTCTCCTAGCTCGGGAAAATCCTGACAGAACATCAACATAATAAATCAATAACCAGAAAAGTTTTTTCAAATGTTTTCCAAGTAGTGTTATGCATAATAAAGGAACAGTTACGATTGAAGATGAGATGGATTAGAGATGTAATTAGAATATAATATGTCTATGCATCATCCGCTCTTACATTAGTTGAAGGATCAAACGTTTTGATATAGTCAGCAACTGACAGCTTGAGAATCTGCAAGAGAGCACGAATACTTAATCAGAATCCACAGGTCACGGAGAATAAATAAAATCCATATCAGAACTTTAAGAGACGAGAAAAGTGATTTCATAACAGCTTTAAGAAATTGTTCTAAAGTGTTTAGAGAGATTCTCAATAAAGCATAAAAATTGACCTTGTTTGTCCACAAGACAATTATAAAACGAAGTCACCGAGTAGATAACATGCTTAACAAAAAAAAGGAGCACACATTTTGAGTTTACATGAAAAAAAGCTGGCAAACAGATCAAGAAACAGCTATATATCAGACCTCTTTAGCGTTGTTGTAGCTATTCCACTGAATGAGGTGGAGAAGGAAAGCTCTCTCATACTTCTCCGCTTGCTCATTACAAGCAGCCTACAAAACGCATAGCTATTTTCATTTTCTACATTGTAGTGCTGCTTATAACCACACACAATGAAAAAGGCTTGCTTACATTTATCATTTCCGATAAAAACGGGTTTAAAGATGGTTTATTCGAAGAATAACACTGGTGCATGATAGCATATGCAATTATACGATCACTACTCTTGAGAATCATCGGCTCCTGTAAAAAAAAAAAGTTAAACCAAATCCCAATCTCGATTAGTCCCAATCCGAGAATCGAAAATTACAAGGCATATGAATTGATTCGAACACTCCATATCAAAAGTGAAAACTAAAACCCTAGATTCAAAATCAAATCCTTCCGAGTGAAGTATGAGCTCGCTACTGTCACGAAAAATCGAGAACAGAGCTCGGAAACGGGAGGAGGAAGAGGACGAGGGCACATGCCTGTAAGAGGATGGAAAGAGAGGAGCAGACGGGGAAGTGACGAGGGCGAGGGATCTTGGAGTTGAACTCGGAGAGAACGTCTTGGATCGGGCGGAGATCCGACTGGAGCAGGCTCCAAACAATCGCCGTCTCTTCCATCTTCATAATCCTCATCGTTGATCGAGACATGGATTGATTCTCCTATTCAATCTGTGTGGATGCTTCAAAATCCCTTCGTCTATCTTTCTATATGAGTGAAACTGACCTTATACTTCTGCTTGGCTCCGAAGGTTTGCAGTTCTTCGAGGACGCTTTTGAGGGTACTTTTGTATTATCGCCTTGCCTTGAAAAATGGTAAGAAATTTTAATTTTTAACATAAATATCTGTTT